>JAQPPZ010002535.1:600000-808723 GCA_028583015.1 Wollemia nobilis | reverse complement strand
AACAATCATGCATCTCCCAAAATCTTTCCAGATTTTCTAAGTATTTTGCATTTTATTTTACTTATTTCCAGCTTGGGGAGAGTTTTGTAAGGCAATTTTTAGTTTGGGAGGAAGTTTGTAAGGCAAGGGGGAAGAGGTCGCGAAATCACGACCTCCAAAAGCTGCAAGGTAGCTTGTTAAGTTCCATCGCGATATCGCGACGTCGCGATATCACGACAATGTGTTGAAAATAGAGGCAAGGAGCTACGGACGTCGCGATATCGCGACGTCGCGATATCGTGGTAGTATTGTGAAACGGAGGCAAGGAGCTACGGACGTCACGATATCACGACATCACGATATCGTGGTGTCGCGATATCGCGGTAGTATTGTGAAAAGGAGGAAGGGGGCTTAAGTCGTCGCGATATCATGATGTCGCGATTTCACGACATCGCGATTTCGCAACCGTTTTGTGAGGCGGTGGAGAGGAGCTTCAGACGTCGCGATATCGCAACGTCGCGATATCACGACGGTCTACAGAGCAAGGCGGAGGAGAAGAGCCCTGTCACGATATCGTGATAGGTCGCGATATCATGACCTGTCGCGATATCGCGGCCAGTCAGAAGCTGCCACGTGGCATATTTCTAAGGCAGCACCAAAGGCTAAGGCAAAGCAAAGATCATAGCAAAAGACTTCGGCAAGGTGAAGACAAAGGTGGAGGGGTCGATCACGGTCGGGTAAAAGTACAGCAAAAAGTAAACAAGTGGATGGCCGGGCAAGGCCAATTTTGGCACGTGGACTGCCACGTGTATCGTGACAGTGTGAAGTACACGTGTGCTAAATGTTTTGCGATAAGGAGAAGGCATGGTAAAATATACATGCGGCTGGCAACGTGTAAGAAATCAAAGATGAAGGTCATGGAGGTTGGTAAGGGAGGTGACGGCCACACATGTGTTTTATTTTATTGCTTCTGGAAACACAACAATTATAGGCGATGGCTTTATGAAGGTGACCACAGTACAGAGGACAGTCTGACCGGAGCGGCGGTGCAGGTCAAGGAGGCCATTAATGCAGGCTTCGTGGTGGATCGGGCAGATGGCCCATTTACGACCAAAATTTTGAAAAACCCGGGAGGGGGAAAAATGAAATTTGAAATTGTTGTTGGGCGGGGGCATTTATTGCCTAGGGAGCCGAGACTCCATGATAAAACTCAAGAATTTTTGTTTTAGGGGGATGGTGGACCGGAGAACAGGGGAAGCAGTGACAGTGGAAGAACCGAGCCGAACTCGGTCAATGTATGCCTGCGGGATGTTTTATTTTGGTGATGCATGTAATTATTTTCTGCAAATTTTAATGAAAAAGTTGAATTTGTAAGGTGCTGGTTTTCCGCTTTCCATCAAGTGGGAGAGGAGCTTCAGACGTCGCGATATCGTGACGGTCTACAGAGCAAGGCGGAGGAGAAGAGCCCTGTCGCGATATCACGGCCAGTTAGAAGCTGCCATGTGGCATATTTCTAAGGCAGCACCAAAGGCTAAGGCAAAGCAAAGATCATAGCAAAAGACTTCGGCAAGGTGAAGACAAAGGTGGAGGGGTCGATCGTGGTCGGGTAAAAGTACAGCAAAAAGTAAACAAGCGGATGGCCGGGCAAGGCCAATTTTGGCACGTGGACTGCCACGTGTATCGTGATAGTGTGAAGTACACGTGTGCCAAATGTTTTGCAACAAGGAGAAGGCATGGTAAAATATACACGCGGCTGGAAACGTGTAAGAAATCAAAGATGAAGGTCACGAAGGTTGGTAAGGGAGGTGACGGCCACACATGTGTTTTATTTTATTGCTTCTGGCAACACAACAATTATAGGCGATGGCTTTATGAAGGTGACCGCAGTACAGTGGACAGTCTGACCGGAGCGGCGATGCAGGTCAAGGAGGCCATTAATGCAGGCTTCATGGTGGATCGGGCAGATGGCCCATTTACGACCGAAATTTTGAAAAACCCAGGAGGGGGAAAAATGAAATTTGAAATGGTTGTTGGGAGGGGGCATTTATTGCCTAGGGAGCCGAGACTCCGGGATAAAACTCAAGAATTTTTGTTTTACAAGGGGGATGGTGGACCGGAGAATAGGGGAAGCAGTGACAGTGGAAGAACCGAGCCGAACTCGGTCAATGTATGCCTGCGGGATGTTTTATTTTGGTGATGCATGTAATTATTTTCTGCAAATTTTAATGAAAAAGTTGAATTTGTAAGGTGCTGGTTTTCCGGTTTCCATCAAGTGGGAGAGGAGCTTTAGACGTCACGATATCGCGACGTCGCGATATCGTGACGGTCTACAGAGCAAGACAGAGGAGAAGAGCCCTGTCGCGGTATCACGGCCAGTTAGAAGTTGCCACGTGGCATATTTCTAAGGCAACACCAAAGGCTAAGGCAAAGCAAAGATCATAGCAAAAGACTTCGGCAAGGTGAAGACAAAGGTGGAGGGGTCGATCGCGACCGGGTAAAAGTACAGCAAAAAGTAAACAAGCGGATGGCCGGGCAAGGCCAATTTTGGCACGTGGACTGCCACGTGTATCGTGACAGTGTGAAGTACATGTGTGCCAAATTTTTTGCAACAAAGAGAAGGCATGGTAAAATATACATGCGGCTAGCAACGTGTAAGAAATCAAAGATGAAGGTCACGGAGGTTGGTAAGGGAGGTGACGGCCACACATGTGTTTTATTTTATTGCTTATGGCAACACAGTAATTACAGGCGATGGCTTTATGAAGGTGACCGCAGTACAGAGGACAGTCTGACCGGAGCGACGGTGCAGGTCAAGGAGGCCATTAATGCAGGCTTCGTGGTGGATCGGGCAGATGGCCCATTTACGACCAAAATTTTGAAAAACTCGGGAGGGGGAAAAATGAAATTTGAAATTGTTGTTGGGCGGGGGCATTTATTGCCTAGGGAGCCGAGACTCTGTGATAAAACTCAAGAATTTTTGTTTTACAAGGGGGATGGTGGACCGGAGAATAGGGGAAGCAGTGACAGTGGAAGAACCGAGCCAAACTCGGTCAATGTATGCCTGCGGGCTGTTTTATTTTGGTGATGCATGTAATTATTTTCTGCAAATTTTAATGAAAAAGTTGAATTTGTAAGGTGCTGGTTTTCCGGTTTCCATCAAAAGGTGATCTTACTTGTTATGGCCACCCTCCTATATGGTGGGCTTCTCAAATTAGGGAAGCTCTTCTTTCTATCATTTCTTTGGATGGCTCCAGTTCTGAAGGTACCTAGTTTCTTCTTGTTTTTTTTTTTTGCTTCTTTTTGGTTCATTCAGTTTTTTTAGTTCCCTAGCTCATTCTATTATTTATTTTGTTTCCTCTGTTGATTCTTGCCTTAATAGTCTTATGGTCTAGATAGGTCTTTATTTTGTTATTTTTTTATTTTTTGTTTAGTTTTTTAAGGTGGGTGGGTTTTTTTAATTTTGTTTTGTTTTTGTGTTCTTTATGTTGTTTTTTGTTGTTCTTGTGTTTTTGTTGTTTTATTTATTTTTTAATGTTTTTTGTTATTGTTCTTGTGTTTTTTTTCGTTCTTGTTCTTGGGTTTCTCTTTGTTTGTGTTATTTCGTGTTTTTATTGGTGAGTGTTTTCTATACTTTTTTTTTTTATTGTCTGTTGTTGGTTGTTTTTTATTTTTATTTTTGTTTTATTTTTTATTTTTAAGGTTTTGATTGTGTTTATTTTTCTTGTTTTTTTTTGGGTTATGTCTTTGTAGTGTTCTATTGTTTTTGTCTTGTCTATGTTTTGTTATGTATTTCTTGTGTTTTTCTATGTGGTTTGTGTTGTGGTTTCTTTTATCTTATTGTGCATGTTTGGTTGTGATTTTGTTTTTGACACACTCAAGGAGCATGTTTTTATTTTATTTTATTATTATTTTTGTTATTTGCTTATTTTTAATTGGGTTTGTGTGTTTGTTTGCTCCTTGAGTGTGTCAAAGGTGGTAGGCCTGGTTCAAGTCCTGGGTGTTTTTGGTGAAATGGATACCCCTGCATCCTTGGGTCTTACCCGAAAGTGGCATCCCTTTTGGGATGTTTTCCACAAAAAAAAAAAAAAAAATGCATTGATACTATACTAGTTGATCTCTAATTAGTTACTCTCAAAAGGGTTAGTTTGTGTTTGTTGTTAAAGATAAAGGACACAAAAACTAGAAGATTATTAAAGTGTTTAGAGACACTATTTGGTGCATAGAACCTACCACATTTTATTTCCCAAATAAGTCACAAAAATCAAATTATATTTCTCAAAGGAGTGGAGAAGAAAGACACCATCAAAATCAGCAATAGAAGCTTCAAATCGATACTTGGTGAGTCTTAGATTCAAAGTGCACTAAAGACTATCTACAAAGTAAATAGAGTAGAAATTACTTCTACAAAAGAGCTTCTATCCACATGGTTACAAGATTGGGTTCATTAACAATCAAACGAGAGAGTTTTCTAATAAAGAAGACAACTTCAAAATCTACCATTAGCTACTTCAAAAGGTGACATAAAACAAGAGATTGTAAAGGAGGTGCAAAAAGGTATTATATTCTCAAAAGTATTTACATTATATTACACTACTCTAATCTAACCTATGTAGGAAGAAGGACAGATCTTCGGTGCCAAACAGGCACACTCTTCACAAGGAGAAAAATAGTCAAAGGTAGACGTGTAAAAGTGTTCTCCAAGTAGGGTGAAAAGGTCTTCCAAAAGGCTCACATATTCTACATTTTGGATAGCCAAACCTACAAGAAAACAAAACACAAATAAAGGAGAAGCACTATTCAAAGGTAATACTATCTACAAAGAGTAAGTAATAGGAAAAAGAGGTAAAAATACATCCAAAGAACACCATTGGAGTGGATCAAAATCCATAAAAACATTGCTTGAAGCCTTCAAGATCGTAGCTTGAATCCTAGATATAATTTCCCAATATGTTGCTCACCATTCTAGCTGGGAACAACTCATTCCAAATACCATTGAATGAATGTAACTAAGGAGGAGCTGACCATGTTGTATTGATAACAAATATATTGCAGAGATACGTTAAGAGGCGTTACGTAGAAAACCCATGTATAAAAGGAGGTGACACTTATCACCTAGAATAAAACCCTAAACATTTCCATGTGAGCACTCAACCATTCCAAGCTTGACCAAGAAGGTGTTATAGAGAAGAAGGTTGGTGTGTTAGAAGAAAAGCAACACTTGTCACCAAGAAGCATGAGTGCCCATTCAAGACTATAATGCTCATTCCTAGGCATTAAAAGAAATAGAAGTGACACTTGTCACTCACCTCAAGATTCAAATATTATTTGAGATGCCAAAGACCAATGAACAACAACATTTAAGGTCAAATTCAAAGTAAAATTAAAAGCCAATTTCATGGCAGAATTATGTAGTAGCTTCGATGTCATAATAGCAGTACGAAGAGAGAATTTAATACTCCTAGTCAAAATGGGTATACGTGAGGCATCCATTTTCCAAGAAGTGCC
This sequence comes from Wollemia nobilis, assembly GCA_028583015.1. Taxonomy (NCBI): domain Eukaryota; kingdom Viridiplantae; phylum Streptophyta; class Pinopsida; order Araucariales; family Araucariaceae; genus Wollemia; species Wollemia nobilis. The sequence continues at coordinate 803,239 of JAQPPZ010002535.1, read as the reverse complement.
ATAAAAGGTATCAAGAAACAAACCACCATTCTATAAGGTAAAGCCTATGCCCATACATTGTATATAACGATAAAAAGAGCCCTAAAGAATGTTGCCATCTACATCCAAAATACAACGTCGGATACATAGAGGTTTGGGGTATCACAAAGGTAAGACTTTACCTTATCTAATTTACTTTAATTAATAGGGAGATATAAGGTAGAATATAAGGTTGAAACATTAAGGGAAATCAAGCATATTTGAAAGTAATATTAAAAAGTAAAATTATATAGCCTAATATTTGCAATCTAAAACATAGGAGAAATAAGGATTTCTACCTGGATAGATTAAGTATCTAATATTGAAAATATAATTGTTCTCTAATATTCCATATTAGGGAGTTATAAGAAATACTACACCAAAGTAGGTAATTGGAATTTAGAAACATTAAATATCAAATTATCAAAGGCTATAAAATAAGGTTCTATAAGAAAAATCAAGAGTTGGAAATTAATTACTATACTTGTCTCAACTACATTAAAGGGATAAAAAAATTCCAACAAATAGAACCTCATCAAACTAGAAATTTCTTAAGTTCAATAGAAGAAAGAAGGTGTAAAAGAAGTTGATTTTTTCTATTTACAAAACTTTACAAATCAACCCAAAATTGAACTACTATTCTCAAAATTAATTTATCTATCATTCAACATATCTAAAATCACTAAGGAGACATAAGGCATTCAACAAAACTTGATAATAATAGTATTCATTCAAACTTTATCAGGTACTCAATCTATTTAGGAGTCATAAGGTCTCTACAAATCCTATAGAGATCTTATTAAATCACATGTCTTAACTAGGGATATATAAGGAAGCCTACAAACCTAAGCTAAAAAAAAAAAGGTTCTATCAAATCAAGATCTAAACTAGGGAGTCACAATATAGACTACTTCAAATATTCAATTCATAATATTCAAAGGACTACTATCAAATCCATATTTAAAATTTTAAGGATTAACAAAAAACACTATCTCAAAACCTATCAAGAAGGAATATGGATGAAATAATAAGAAACGCCTTTATCAATAAAGAATTATTTCATGAAATGGAATTATATTCTCAAAACTTGATAGATACCCTTGAAGGATATGAGAATCTATCAACTAGCAATAAGAAGATATTATCTTTATTTATTAAAGAAGCAAAATAGGGTAGCTTTGAAGCATTAATTGGTTATCTTCATGAAAACCTCTTTAGGGCATGGTGGAATTCACAAAATATAGTTATATTCACATTTGAGGAATATTTGATGATTTACCTATCATTGATTGTGTATGTACTCACTCAACACAGTTAGTAATACAAATCAATATTATTGTGATGATAGACTAACTCCTCATTAGGTAGAAATTCCACTAGTAACAATGCAGAATTGTAGGAAAATGAAGAAAATAAATGCTAAAAGAGATCTTAGAAAAGAAGACATGAATGGCAAAGAAATCATAAATACTGAAGAACCCTCAGTTACAACTTTATTTGCATCACATGAAGACACTAACTACTTTCTTGATCAGATTACAATAAGCAATGAAGGAGAATACAAGTTCCAGTTTTGACTCCAATAAAGAAGAAGAAGAACCAATGCAAGAAGGCATACAATGCAATGTGAATTAAAGAGGATACAAAGGACCACATCAAATTGAAGAACATCTAAAGAAAGAATATCCATATTGAAGATTAAAATATTCAATACCCAAATAATGTAATACAAGGGGATGTTAGAGTTAGAGTATATTACATCATTTGGGTCATGTAAATGTACCACCTTAGATATATAGTTAGAGTAGGAGATTACTTTAGGAGGAAGTTAGCCAGTTACTTCAACCAATGTAATAAATCCACAAGTGAAAATGTGTAAGGTATCCCCTTATACAACTAGGTAGAGTGTTGGCCAAGGAATCTATTTTCCTATATAAAGGGCCTCATAGTAGTAGATAAGATTACAAGTGAATATCAAGTCAAGTTCTTATCTAGTGCAATGTAGTAGATAGTGGTGCTCTTGTATGGAGCACAATGTAGTTCTTTAGCTCACATTAATGGAGTGACCATTTCCTCCATACTACATTGTATTTTTTTATTTCTATTAGTATATTTTAGTCATATTGTAGACTTACTTTCATATTTATTGCATTTTATTAGGACTTGTGATAGATCTCTTCCACTGCATATATCCTCAAAAGCTAACAATAACTACTATTTAATTAAGCCTATTGTTATAACCATATAAAATGGTTATAACTACCTTAATGTATTTAAATATCCAAACCTTAATAAAATTAATTAGATTTTATCTCAACAATGGTATCCGAGTAGCTTGATACTACCTTGTGAGGGGGAATTTACCTTGTGGAAATTCCCCCTTCTCCTTATTTCTCCACAACCCTTTTCTTAGGTATAAATAATTATAAATATGCTCTAAATATATGAAAATATGTTGATATGGTTTATCAAAAAGTGATCTTTGCTTTGGATGAGTGCATACAAAAGAGGAGCTTCAAAAATTTGCATAAAAAGTAGTGTAGTGCAATCTTGTAATTCGTGAAGAAGAGTCTTAAAGAATTTGCTTTTCACAATGAGGGTCAGGTCAATAGTGAGTATTTTTTTGTATAAAGTGTGGGTCAAAATATCTATTTTTGGATAATGATATCATAGTTTGTGATGGTACCTTGTTTTTTATCACAACATCGTCAAGACAAAATTTATAACCAAGAGGAGTGGATAACTCCATAATATCCAATGGATCCTCCATATACTTCATGTGGGTGTATATTGATAGTTTATCTCTCTTATTTTAAGGATATTGACATCACCATAAACACTTCCAAGTAATGGGATCCCAACTTGATGAAGGAGATATACATCAAGAATATATCTTCCCAAAAAAATTGCTAACAAGTACCCACAAATCTAGGTGATCGACCATTGATCTAGTCTCATTCTTGGTCAATGAAAAAAGTGCTTCCTTTTTATAGTAGATTTGGTAGTTACAATGTAAAGGAAATTGAATCTATGATAATAGCTAGTCTATGGAATAACACAAGGACTATATATTTAGGAGGTAATCAAGAATTCAATCACTTCCAAAGACCAAAAGGTGCACAAGAGTAGGTGATATTTTGTGGAATCTTCACGATGTTGAAAGACAATAAACATTATCATGATCTAGAAGAGTTTTGCATGAGGTTGTAGAAGGAAACCAAGGCAATCCATAAAGTCACAAGTTGCATTACCTTTAGATTAATATACATACCAGTGTATGCATTACAGTTTGAAAAGTGAAGCATACATGATGGAAGGTAGATCTAGACATTGACATAAAAATGAGGTCAATGGATTTATGCTATCTTAATTTTTTTTATTCTTTGAGGTTGATAATGAACCTAAGCACAATATTTTGGTGGAGGAAGTAGTGGCATCTCCTCTTATCAATGATCCAAAATAAGATCCAATCGCACATTTGAATATCTTTGGATTTATGGAGAGTGTTTCCCCTGTGATCTGGGATAGGAATTTCCATAAGGACTTCCTTAATATTATTGATCATGAGAAGAAAGCAGACTAATTGGATCAAGGGGTTATGTTTTGTAAGACCTTTCTAGTTGGGATTTATCTCTCTCATCAAGATTCACAATGTGTTATCTCACTTGGAGTTGAGAGAAGCTCTCCATAAGTCTTGTAGAATGATGACCAAAGGGTGTTCTCTTGGTGTTATATTTTACTGCATTGTGAATTTATTAGCTATGTTAAGAATTTGGTGACCAGGATCCCCTTTTGAAGGTAAATTTGAGGCTTCCAAAGTGTGGATATGGTTCTCCAATTGTGTTTGTTTTAAAATATGTTGGTCCTTCAATTGTGTTTGGCTCTAGTGTAGGATATTGAGAAAAGGGTGTTATATTGGCAATATATTTTCTTGTGTTGTGTATTTATTAATTGTGTTAAAAATTAGATGGCAAAGATCCTTTCTTGAAGGTATACTTGAGGCTTCCAAAGTTTGGATATGGTTCCTTGAGCATGTAAGTCTCAAAATATTTTAGTCTTTCAACTTTGTTTGGCTTAAACATAGGACTTTGATCAAAGGATTTTATCTTGGCATTATCTTTGTCTGTGTGGTAAATTTGTTAATTGTGTTGCTAGTTGGACTCTTCTAGACTTGACTGAGCTATTTTCTAGTCATAGTAAGGAACATTGATGTGAATATTGAGGAGGTGGAAGAATTTGGAATGATTCTAAAATTACTATATTTTCTTTGATTTGGTTTTATTTGTTGGCTTTGAAGTCTGGATTGTGTGGTGTTATTAGTGTTATTTTATGTTTTCAATATATTTTTGTTGTATAGATCCTCTCTTTCTAGTGTTGAAGGTTGTTTTTGACCTTATACATTATATGGGTGTTATTTTCTCTTTGTTTTTTTTGTTGGTGTACTTATATAGCTTTTTTTTTATCTTGGGACTTTGGTTTTTATTTGTTTTGTTGTGCTTGGTTATAGCGACTTTCTTGTATAAGGGTCAAGGTCCTTTCTAAACCTTTTTTTTCACCATATTAAAAAGAAATATCTCTAGATTTAAAAATCTTAATGATTTCTTTTTGGTATGAGGAGGGGAACTTGTGGCTTAAAATGAGGTGTTTCCAAGAGGTTGAAACCAAATATGAAACATTGTCCTAAAAAATGTGCTCTACATTTCACCTGGCAAACATGTTGCCATATAATTTATGCACAATATTCCATTCTATGTGAGTGCCTGAAGAATTAGAAAAAAGCAAATTTTATGCATGGCATAAATGAAGAAACAAGAATTTTTTGATCTATCCGAAATAGATATCTACAACCAAATATCAAGGGGTGTTTGTTGTTTGCAAGGTCCAAGTGGACGTCTAAGGCAGTTTGACCCTTGTGTTTATGTAGACCACACTTCTCTCATTGAACCAATTCACAAATGATGGATCCCACATGAAGCATGGGAAGACTATATATATCCTTTTTGTGTATTTATCTTTAACTCTCCTTCAATGAAGTAAAAAAACAAATAAAAATAGATATATTTTCATAAATAACCCCATTGTTAAGAGAACTTGACACCCTAGAATCATTGTTCAGAATTCAAAGACTATAAGTATTTAAACACTTTTGAAGACTACAATAAAACTTAAGAAGATAATGAAGACTACAATGACACTTCTCTCCATTCAGATCTTATAGATTTGGATTTTTAAGACTTAATTGTTTTAAAAAATTGTTGTAATATGAAGATAATTCTCGATAGTACTCGATACTCCTAAAAACCAATGCAAGTGAACCTCATAAGGACACTTGTAGATGGTCCATATAGGCTCAAAAATTCTTGTACAAAGGTGCATTCTCAATAAATTTTGACACCTTTATAGTACAAAAATGAGTTCACCCTAAGAGAGTATACTCATGACCAACAAAGTGAACCTCATAAGCAATAATCTACTTTATTACACTTGATGGTTGCATCGACTAGTTATACATGTAATCCATTAGGATGAGAATATTACCATAAGGACAATAGTAGTTGAAGAAGCAAAGTGAATACCTTTACTTAAGTACTCTAAAAGTACTTGATATGCTTAGAACTAGAGACAGACCCAAAGTTGACAGACCTAGAGGTAGACCAAAATGTGTTTATCTATGCAAAATCCAAAGCAATCAAAGCCATAGCAATCATAACAAGAGCCATAGCCAAAGCGAAGAGCTAGAGCCATTGCCTAAATCCAAGTATGAATAAGAAGGAAGTTTTTAGATATTGCCAAATAATGTAATAAGGAGGGATGTTAGAAATTATTATTACATTATTTAGTAAGTGTATCTTTCGTAGTTACAACATTTGTAACTACTACTTAATTAAGCCTATTGTTATAACCATATAAAATGGTTATAACTACCTTAATGTATTTAAATATATAAAGCTTAATAAAATTAATTGGATTTTATCCCAACATAATTCCACCCTTTAATGGCTTGTAATCATGGATGGATTGGATTTTTAAAAGAAATTTGAGTTTTTTTAAAATCAGCATAATGTATATTTTGAACTCTTAATTTTAAATAATTGTAAGTTCTTAGTTGAAGTGAAAATAAAATTGGAGTGATTAAGGAAGCATTCAAGTGTGGGATTTGCATATGATCTTGGAATTGTAGTTAATATTATTTATCATTGCCTTGTTGATAACTATCCATGTTGTCTTTAAAAAGACATAAAACATGTATAATTACTAAAATCTTAGTAGTAATAATTTTCATTGAATGACAAAGAGTAAAAAGATAAAAAAAAAAGAAAATTGTTGTATAAGAAATGATCACATGAATACTTGAAATGTTTCTCTAGTGGAATTGCTAAGAAAATTATGAGGGTCATCACAAATGGGACTCTATGTCTTTGGTGTCAAAAGTTATTCTAGTATGGATGCTCATGGGCATATAATGTGAAGAAGAATAAATGCCAACATTGACAATGGGTAATAGAGGAATAAAAGGCAATGTAACTTTGTTGATTTAGAAGCTAAACAATAAATTTGAGAAGAAATCATATTATATTCTCACAAATAAGTTATGTCATACTGTGTTTCTATCATAATTCTATAAGTTTTAAAATAATTGAAAATTTTGGTTTAAATAACTTAATAAAATATATGAAAAAATATTATCTGGAAATAGGTTATTAAAAAAAAAATATCAGAATTGGATCATATCCCTAGCTCATCACACTTAAAATATTCATATAAGGTATAATTTTTTAGGTTTAAAATAACTAATGGATGAAATTTTAACCTTGTTTGGAAAGAAAATTGAAAAGAGATGATCAAATGATATATTCATATTGTCTAAATAGAAGAGATAGAAATGATTATCAACCTCAAGTTTTGAATAATCATATTTTAATTTATCCATCATTCCCTTAGCAGTCGATTCCCTCTATCCTCTATATTAAGAAAAATACAGAATGCATAGATTTATAAAACATGAACATTTTATGAACTGTATATGTTTATAAATATAAGTAAGTCATGAAATATTTATATTTATAATTGTATGTTTATATTAGGTCTGAGGTGTAGACCAATTGGTTTGACCAAATTTCGTAAGGGGGCAAAGGTTCAAGGTTCGTATCTCGGGTTTTGTTAGATTGAACGCTTGTCCCTTTTTCTTGATGCTTTTAGCAGTGTAAAAGGTTTTAAATTATTGTAGCATGGTGATTTTCATTATTATTTTAGCAGTGTAAAAGATTTAAAATTATTGTGGCATGGTGATTATAGAGATGTTATGTGCGAAGAATTGTGTAGTGGTTTCTGGGATAAACAATACTGAATACTATGACGACCATAAAAGTCAGACAACCTATCTAAATTCGTGATAGCCATCGATTCCACCATATAAATTATTGAAAAAAACACAAATATTTTAAAAGCATGATAATAAATTTCTATATAATTAAATTGATTTCCACAAAAAGGTGGTTCCACTTACAAGAAATCCCATGAAATATCATCACTATTCTTTTAAAATTGCATGTTGATGAAATCAAGTAAAAAAAACTATAACCTTTTTTAAAGTTATATAAAATTTAACCTTTTGTCTTATATATAAGCCATACCTCCTTTCACACTACAAATTTTCTAATGTTATATAAAATTCAGTCCTTTGTCTTACATATAAGCCGTCCTTGGTCCATTATCTAATATTTTGTTCTTAATTTTAAAATAATTTTCATTTATGTTCTTAAATAAATTCCATCCTCTTCTTAAACGATGAGCCACTTCACATTGTGTTCTTCTGAACTTCCTCTAGGAAAAAATCATATTTAAAAAGTTAGTATTTATTTAATTTTAATTTGTAAACCTAACTATTATGTAATGAAATTAAAAATCAACTCTCCTAATTTTAGAGGAACAGTGCAAAGGTTTACGCTTTGATTTTTTTCGAAAGATCCAATATTCAAATCGTAACTTTCGTTAAAAAAATCACTCCCTCATCTAAATTATTATAATTTTATTTAGTGAAACACCTGCCACCTCAATATTTGTCATATATTTCTTGCTATGAATTGAAGATCATTTTCAACTTGTTTTTATTAATACCTAACTTGTCCTCGTGAAAGTTTTGTGTGGTAAATTGGAGGTAACTCATAAAAGTTAATTATCAATTGAAGATAAGTTTATAATCTTATTGTAATGCTAAATGTTTTAGCTTTTGTTTAAGAGGTTCAAGGTTTAAACCCTATTAATTATAAGAGGACCATGACCCTTATAAAAACATGTGTAAACTCATAAAAAAATAAAAAAAATAAAAGTATAAAATGTGTCCTTGATTAAAAAAACTATGCAATTAATTATAAACATTTAAATTTTTATTAAATAATAAGTTATATATATAAGGTCCCTTATTAAAACATCTTAACAATTATATTGTATCTTGGTAAAACTCTTATCATTGCAAAAATCTTGTGGTTTATCCGCTCACATGTTGCGGATATGTTGTATATAAAAAGGTTCCTCATCCAAAAAAAAAAAAACTTGTGGTTTATATATATATATATATATATATATATATATATATATATATATATTATTTATTTATTTATATTTATATTTATATTGTTACATAGAAGAATTAGTAACTATTTTTCCTTTTTGAATAACAGGTCAAAGGTCAAGTCACATTCATCAGATCATAGCATCAAATTATGGTGCTACCACTATAACCTCTATCTCTATTCAGTAAACATGATCCAAAGTGAAGGAGACCCAGATGGTTTGGGATTGGCACCACCATCATGAAATTGGTGCACATTTAACAAACTCAGGTTAAACTACTACCTTTTCCTAGATTGAACCCAACCCTTGAGGACTTCTATATATTTATATCATTATTAAAGATCTAAAATATACCCAAAAAAATAAAATAAATAAATAATTAAATCTCGGTTAATGTGAAAAAGTTAAACACACAACCATCACCCACCCACTCCACGATTTGAACCATTAAAAAAGGACCAAATCCAAAAGAATTATACTATATTTCAAAACTAAAATATATAATTTTCATAACCATCTTAAAAATTATGTTTTTTAATTTTTTTAAAATAATATATAATTTTTTTTTAAGATTTAATTTGTGTAAAAAAAACCAACAACACTCAAATCAATGGTGTATGACCTTAACCTCTTGTATATCAGTAAATCACTTCAATTTCCAAGATTAAAGACGAGGTTCATAAATAGTGAACAAAAGCTATTCTAGCTACCAAAATCAACATCCCCACATACATGGGCCTATACGCTCAACAAAAATATTTGCATCTATATACACACTTATTGGATGAGGCTGCATCTATATACACACTTATTGGATGAGGCTTGAATTTGAATTGAGCACTTAAACTTAATTTCTATAAATATATTTTTAATTATTAAATAAATATTTTTATTAAATAAATATTTTTTATACATATATTTTTCGTGGGTCATATACTTTTTATATTTTTAAGTATTAAATATATTTTTAAATAATATTTAATTGGATTATTTTTTAAATAAATTAAGTGTAATTTTTTAAGGTTATTTTGAGCATTAGATTATTTTATTACATTATTATTAAGGTAATATTCCATAATTAAAATTCAGTTCACGTTAATATTTAATTTATTTATTTATTAAAAATATTTTTTATTTCTTTTTTATTAAAGATATTTATTATTTTTTAGTAGTTTGCATATTCAACTTTTTAGCATTATTTTTATTAAAAGCAAAAATTCCATTTAATTTTGTAAAAATGAAAATCAATACTTCAAATAATTAAAATACTTACCACCAAGTTTTGTAAAAATGTTGCTTGTAAAACTGTTGCTTATAAGTTGATGACAATCAGTAAATTAAAATAGAATTAAAAAGTATTCTAACATACCATGGTTCTCTACTTAAAACAACCGTGACTTGTTGAGGATTAGTAAAACTTAAAACAGAAAAACCATAAGGTTTTATATATACTCCACTTTAATAGTATGGAGATGCTATCCATTCTATATCCACTAACAATTGGAAATGCTGGAGATGCACCAAAAGCTTCCGGAAAGCACCCAATTGCAGAGCTTCCAACATAGCAGATCCATCCGAAGAGAAGCGGCAAGCAAATTGTCCACAAAATACACACTGCAAATTGGGCTGCTATCTTTGAAACTCTGCATGATATTTTCTCCACGATAACTGACACCGTCAATGCATGCTCGTTCGCGGCAGATCGACCCTCCTCGCAATTGCAAAGCAGATGGAGGGCGGCTAGGCTTCTTTCACAATATATGCATTTCTTTAATTCTCCTTCTGCAGCAATCTCTAACAGCAGAGAAACGGCGCCGGCTTTCACAAGCTGTACGCGGACGTTTATGTCCTTTGCAATATAGTAGATAGTGGTGATGGCGGTCTTGGTGGCTGTGGCGCTCAATCTTCTTCTTTCTTTAATCAACTCGGAAGTAGGACCGATAGAGCCGAGCTCTTGGCGGTACTGGCAATGTGCAGGAAATTCCTCCTCAACCATCATAATTGCCTTGCCTTAATTTTTCCCTGGGAGATGTGCCAGAACCGAAGGTTGAAGATGAACAAGATAAATAGAAAGGTGTGACGAAAGGGATAGTAGGTATCGGGGTTATATAGAGGAGAGGTAAGCATTGCCCGCTAAATACTCGGTTTACGACCAAATTATGAACTAGAAGCTTCTTCTCCTTCAAACCGCTGGTGACGGAAAATATGACTAGAAATGCAGTGGTCGAACATGTTGGTCTTGTGGAGAACTTCGTCTCCCGAATAGCGTGCTTTAGTGTACATTCGAAGTATATATATATATATTTTAATTTTTATTTGGTGTAGAAAACTCTTACCACTAACGTATATAGAGTGTTGAGCATTTTTCTTCAAATCATGATCCTTCGTAAAGTTCTTTTAATAGGGAATTTAACACATATTCACACACTCACTCTTGGAACACTCCACTCCACGCCGAGTTTGAACCTTGGACCTTCCACCCACCCCTCAAATATTCCATGCCCGGGTTTGAACCTTGGATCTCCTATAAGTACAAAAATTATATAAATACCAAAATTACATAATGATTATAATTATATCTTTGAAACCTTGTTCAAAAATTCCTTTCAAGACTTTAATAAAGACGAAAGGACATTAGTGAAAAAGATAAAAAGATAAGGTTGAGGCCTAGTTTGTGATACCTTATGAGACATTTCCTTGAAGTTATCTAATTATCTAAGTGAAACCTTAAAAGAAGGAAAAGTAAACATTTGTGTGTAGAACCCATTGGCATAAAAATAAAGGAAAACTGGATATTTGTGTTTAGAGTTTATTGGTATAGAAAAAATTATATTTTATTGTTATTTATTACCTTGGAATATAATTGGGTTCTTGAACACCCAAACTCTAAAATTTACCATAGAGAACCTTACACCTTTTACAACATTTTTATTTTTAAATAAAAATAAGTGGAGGTGATAGGAACTAAATGTTGAAAGACTTGAGGTCTGATGTAAGAGGTTATTGAATTTTTACACTAATTTGTTCCTCTTTTGTTAGAGAAGGTATTTTTGGAAATTCCTTTTGTGAATTTAGAAGAAAATATATACTTGAAAAGATTTTATAAAATCTTATCATATTCATGCAATTGGGGCATTAAGTGACAGGCTTTTGTAAACCATGTTTGGAGATTTCAATTTCTCTTTTGAATATCAAAATTTGGGAAAACATGTGAGTCAAGTCTTGGCTAAAGCAAACATGAGAATTGAGATTGGTTTGTGGGATATCTCCACCTATCGTCTAAGGTTTTGTTCAAATATCCAAATACATACCAAGAATTAAATTTTTTTGGATTGCATTATTAGAGAAAAATAATTGTTTGGTGTAAATATTCAAATACTTTTTTTAAATGAGTTTACACAAGTTTTTATAAAGTCTCGATCCCCTCATATTAAATAAGATTTAAACCTTAAACCTTTGAAAAAGAAACCAAAACCCTACTATTAATATCTAACTTCTCTTTATAAAAGTCCCCCATTACTCTAATCTTAAAAAACAAAATGTTGAATATATCCCAAACATTATAGACCACGGATATTATAACCAGGGATTTATAAGGAGCGTTGAACGTCCTTGAAATCCAAACTGTTTATGCACTCCCAGTCCTGTCGATAGTGGCTAAACAGCTTAAGCAGTTGCGTTGCTTTTTTTCTTATTTCCTCCGAACAGCCAAGCTGGAGGAGCACCAGAAGCTTCTGGAACGCAGCCAATTGCAGAGCTTCCAACATAGCAGATCCGTCCGCAGAGTGGCGGCAAATTGCCCACCCACAAAATACACACTGCAAATTCGGCTGCTACCTTTGACACTCTGCATGACATTTTCTCCACGATAACCGGCACCGTCAATGCATGCTCGTTCGCAGCAGATCGACCCTCCTCGCAATTGCAAAGCAGATGGAGGGCGGCTAGGCTTCTTTCAGAATTTATGCTTGCTTCTTCTCCAGATATCTCCAACAGCCGACAAACAGCACCGGCTTTCACCAGCCTTACGCGGACGTTTATGTCTTTTGCAATATCATAGATGGTTGTGATAGCGGTCTTGGTGGCTGTGTCGCTCACTCTTCCTCTTTCTTTAATCAACTCTACTAAGCCCTCTTCCAATCGATGAGAAGTGGCAATAGAGCTGGGCTCTCCGTTGTGTTGGCGGTGTGTGGGACATTCCTCCTCAGCCATCATAATTGGCTTGCCTTAATTTTTCTCTCAGAGATGTGCAGTGCAGAGTCGATGATGAACAAGATAAAAGAGAAGGGTGTGAAGAAAGGCATGGTAGGTTATCGAATTTATATAGAGAAGAGGTAAAGCATTGCCGGAGAAATACTCGGTCTACGACCAAATTGAGAAATGGAAGTTTCTTCTTCTTCAAACCGTTGGCTACGGCAAAAGATGACGAGAAATTCAGCTGTCTTAATTTTTTTGGATTAAATTATAAGGCTCGGCATCCAACCAACCAAATTTCAGGATTCCAATGGTGACGATTGCTAATTCAAAAATCGGAATTATTATCACACCTCTTTGACGATATCAAACTTATAAGGAAGTTGGTTTATAGTAATTACTGGGTGGGCTGATTTTTCAAACTTGGTTAATAGTACCTGTCAATCAAGGGCTGCTTTTTCAACCTTGGTTAATAGTAACTATCAATCACAATTGCTGCCTTTTCCAAACTGGGTTAATAATAATTTTCAATCATAAAGTTAAATGGTTATAATTATATTATTTTTATTAACTATTAAATATAGGTTCAAATTATATGGATTGCTTTTAACAAATTTAGTTGGTTGGAACTACATAGGATTCAAACTATAAGAACTATTCCTAACAAGTCTAATTGATTACAACCACACTATTTTTAGTAAGGTTAAAACCACATAAACTGCTTCAACAAACCTATTTTACTTTATTGTTGACCTGACTTAAAACCATTTTTATTATAATATAAAAACATTTAAATTGTTCTTTTACACAAAATAAAATATAAAAAAATTCTTAAAAAAATTACTTTTACACTTTTCCATAGTAAAATTGTTACTGAGTAGATTTGAATTTAAAATTCGTCATAGATTTCATTTCAAATTCTTAGGATCAAGTTATTTATATATAATTAATTTTTTTAATTAATTCAAATAATTAGAGTTCTCACTTTTAACACTTACTATTGATTCAAATAATTTTCCAGGTTGTCCCAAGTGGACAATGCAACGGTTTGAGCTTTAGCTTTTCTTTGAGAGGTCCAAAGTTCAAACCCCAAGATGAGTGTGTGAGGGGATGGGTGTATGAAATATTTAAATTGTTCTTTTCTATGTTTTTAAAGTAAAATGTTTTAATTAAAAAAATAATTTGCAAAGGTAAATGATGATTTTATATGTTTTCAAATTAAAATATTTTAATTAAAAGAACAAAGATACATAGTATATTTTTTTGTTTTATTTTCACACATTTTTTTTTATTATAAGAATAAAAAATCATATGGTAATAAGTATATCATGATTTGAATATAAGTTTCTCAAAAAAGAGTTTAAGGATTTGAAGAAGCCAAAGGAAGAAGTTGTATGCATTAGGGTTTCAAGTTCTTGGTGTTATATTGCCTCTCCACTTTGGAGTGTGTGTGGGATGCCTCTTAGGGTATTATTTACTGTTTTTTTCAACTTTACTCCATCGTTTGATGGATTGAACCTATTTTTTATGGATAAAGCTCAATCAACAACTTCAACTTCTATTGAAGTTGCATAAGGGAGCAATGGCGCTAAAGGTGAACAAACAACCACATAAGTTTGTTTCTAAAGTTTATCACGAGGTAATATTTCTCCTTTGAATATTGTTATCCCATTGAGTGAGCTTAATATTACTTGTTCTTGGTTGGAAAGCCATATACTGGTAGGGTATTTTCTAGGTCACATCCATGGTCAGACCTTCCTTCGAAACTGGATCCAATAAGATTGACATGGCATCAAGGTTTATGGTATCCATAACCTCACAAAAGGGTTTTTTTTGTTTCGTTTTGTTGATCCTGCTTAGGCCAAAATGGTCCTCAGCCATGGGCCTTGGTCTATTCGTAGCTCCTTGTTGATTTTTTAGCCTTAGATCAAATATTTTTTGGTCACTAATGATGTTTCCTTATGGGTTTCAATTTGGGTTGAATTATCTAATCTTCCTCTACCACTTTGGCCTTATTATCAAAACCTTGTGGTCCCCATTGGTGAATTTATCTATTGTGAAATGGATAAATTTTATGCCTCATGTCCTCAAAAGTGTTTTTGTGTCAAAGTTGATCTTTCTAAAGACCTCAAGGAGACTATTGATATCCAAGTTGGTGACTATAGGTTCAAGCAACATGTTGTCTACATAAACCTGCCTAACACATGTTACCATTTCCAATCAGTTACCCATAAGATAAAATATTATCCTTTAATGGTGGATAATATTAAAGCTAAGGATATGACTGCGGTTCTTGTTACTACTAGCTCTTTCCCTAGTTCCAAAGTGGGGACAGATGAATGGAAGGTAGTCCAGAAGAAGGGTAAGAATGGAAAAAATGTAAACCCTATGACTACTCCCATTAGCTCACCTCAACCCCTTGTGTCTTATGTGTCATATGGACATGGTGTGGTGACGGAGTAGCATACAACACCCAGTGCTAGGGCTTCACAAATGGTTGCTAATGTACCATCAACTAGTGCTTACTTTATCAAAATTATTACTTCTTTTGCTCCTACTCAGTCTTCAGATTCTCTAGTTATGCATATCAATGGGTAGTCTTACTCAAGCTTCATGGAACCTAAACGGGCTTTTGTCAATGGCCAAAGATATCGTAGCCCACCCCGAGGAGACTCCCTGGTTCACCTAGATAAAATATGTCAAATAAAGTTTTGGAAAGAAGGTCAAGAACAATTTTTCAATAATATTTATGATTCTCTTTCCAACCTCGAAGATGCTAAAGATGTAGCCAGACATATGAATCTTGATCAATATCCATTATTTTTTATAATGGAATATCAAAGGGCTGACGGAACCAGTCCAAAAATACTTAGTTCGAGATGAGATTGCTTTATGCTCTAGGTTTTATGGTAATCTTGACTTTCTCTATCTTCAAGAGATTAATATTTCTAACTTTATTCAGCAATGTACTTGCCCTTTTCTTTGGCCAGGTTGCTTTTTTTATACCACCAGTCATTCCCCTGAAAGAAAGGGAGTTATCATTCTTTTGGTAGCTAGGTGGAAATATATTTTTGTCTCATGGGGTGTGGACCCCTCTAATCATGTAGTTTGGGTTTTAGTTGAGGTTGGTGGGATGTCTTTTAGCATTATTAATGTCTATGCCTCTAATGATGCTCATGAGGGCTATAGCCTCTAGCAATGGTGTGTTTTTCTTTACCATGCTATTTGGGTTATGTACAAAATTTTTAATATGACTAAAAAACCTATAGATAATATAGGACAACTTTCCATGCAATGGGCTACTAGGGAAAGAGAGTCCTAGTACTTCATGAAAAAAAATTGGGTTTGTCAAACCCCAATTCTTATTTTTCTCCTCAGGATTTTCCTAAATTTTTTTGGTATAGGTGATCCAATTTCCAAGTTGGCCATGCAAGAATTCTAAGAAGACTAGACAGAGCCATACTTTCATATCATGTGTAGTTTTTCTTTCATAAGAGAAATGCTTCAACTCTGTTTGTGGAAACCATTCCTGGCACCATTAATTTCGATCATTCACCCATCATGTTTAATGTGCTGATGAAATCCTTCCCTCAGAGACACTACAAGTCATAATTTTTTTTCAATACTTTCTTTCGGCACCCTTCCATGGTCTGTGTTTTTTTTTGTTGTTTTTTTGTTTGTTTATTTTTTTTTTTTTTGGTGTGGGGGTGGGGTTGGGGGTGGGAGAGTGGAGGGAGTGAGGAGATGGGGGACGGGGAGAAGGGCCCGGATCCGTTGCGGACTCGGTGGCGTGGCCCCTCGAGTGCGCGCCGGGTGGCGGCAGGCGCGCGGGCGCCCCGTCGCGTTCGTTTTACGGTGGTGTGGTTGTGGTGGGCGGGGGGGGGGGTGTTGCCCGGGCGTGGCGGGGGTGGGGGGCGGGGGGGGGGGGGGGGGGGGGGAGGGGGGGGGGAGGGGCCGGCCAGGGCCGCGGGGGGCGGGGGCGCGGGCGCCGCCGGGGCGGGGGGGGGGCCCGGGGCCCCGCCGGCGCACCCACCCCACCCCAGCGAGGCCGGGGGGGGGCGGGGGGGGGGCCGCGGAGGGGCGGGCGGGGGGGGAGGTGGGGAGGGAGGGGGGGAGGGGGGGACGAGGGGTGACGCAGAGAGGCGCAAGGGGAGGGGGGAGGGGGGGGGGGCGGGAGTGGACGCGGGGGGGCGGGGGGGGGGGGGGGGGGGGGGGGGGGGGAGGGGGCCGGCGCCGGCGGCGCCGACCGGGGGGGGTGCGGGGGGAAGGGAGAGGGGGGGGGGAGGGGGGGTCGGGGCGGGGGCCGCCGGCGGCAGGGCCAGGAGGCGGAGGCGCGGGGGCGCCGCCCGGCGCCCCCCCCCCCGCGCCCCCCCCGCCCCCGGCGACCGGCCGGCCCCCCCGGGGGCACGCCGGGAGGCCTACGCCCCTCCTAGGGTGATTTTTGTCCGGGCGGGGGGGACGGGGGGGGGGGGCCGCCGGGGCGGGGCCGAGGAATGAGGGGGTGTTTGTGGGGGGGGGGGGGTGGGTGGGGGGGTGGTGGCACCCGCCGACAGGGGGAGGGAGACGAGGGGAGGGGGGCGGCGGAGGAGGCGGTGGTGGCGGGGTGCGTGGGGGCGGGGGGGGGGGGGGGGGGGGGGGTGGGTGGGGGGGGTGGGGGTAGAGGGGGGGGGGAAGGGGGGGGGGGAGGAAAGGGGGCCCCGGGGAGGGGCCCGCCCCACCACCCAATGCACCGCAGACGGTGGGGGGGGGGGGGGGGAGGAGGGGGGACAGGGGAGGGGAGGAGGGGAGGGAGAATAGAGTTAAGGGCGTGTTTAGGTTGTGTTCTTTTTCCTCTTCCCTTGCCTTTCACATGCAAATAACTTATTCTTCTTACACTCCATACGGTGTATGGGGTTGGTGGGGGGGGAGAGGGGGGGGGGGGGGAGTTGGGGGAGTTTTGGCGCGGGGGTGTGGGGGGTGGGGGGTGGTCTTTTGTTGCTCGCCCTTTCGCCCCTCTCCTCTCTTTTCTCCTTCCTCCTCCCCCCCCCCCCCCCCCCCCCCCCCCCCCCCCCCCCCCTCTCTCCCCCCCTCTCCTCTCCTCCCCCCCCCCCCCTCCCCCACAAGGAGGGAGAGAGAAGAGGAGCGACCCCCCCCGGGGGGGGGGGGGGGGGGGCCCCCCCTCCCCCCCCGGGTTTCGGTTGGGGGGGGGGCGGGGCCCCGGTAAAACCTCCCCCCGGGGGGATTGGCCCCCAGGGTCTACATATCCATAGAATCTGGTATATAGTTCCTAGACCTACTAGAGAGTTGGGTTGGATAGAATGGTGGAATGATGTCATTTTTCATATAATTGTATTGCTCCATACTTTGGAGAAAAATATGGCACAATTTAGAAGATATTCCAATGCTATCCTTCATGATGAGCTTGCCAAATATTCTCTCAGGCTTGAGGCCTTTTCATTTAATCCTGAACTTCAGTGTCATATTGCCCAGGTGAGACATGACTTAAACTTGCTAAAATTTATGAGGCTCGAGGATCTTGAATTAAAGTGCAACTTCATTGGCTTAAAGTTGGTTATAGGGTCACCAAAGAATTTTTTTTCAAAGGCTTCACCCTTACAAGAAAGCTACTCAATTCAAGGCCATTTAAGACAATGGAATAAGGCTTACATCTATTCTTGAGATAATTGATGCTTTGGTCAATCACTATACTAATATTTTTGTTGCTTAAGCTTATTCCCCTAAGTAAGAGCAAGCACTAGTAGCTTGTATGGCAATCGTACCAGTTAAGGTTTCAGAGTTTCAAAGAGAAGGGTGTGATAAACTACTCTCCCTTAAAGATCTGTAGGATGCATTATCTCAAATGGAAAATGGCAAAGCACCAGGTCTGGATGGATTTCCTTATGAGTTCTACAAGGGTCATTGGGACTTAGTTGGTCATGATTTACATAAATTTTACCTAGAGGCTCCTCGAGTAGTCTCTTTGGGAGCAATTATTAACAGGGGCAATATCAAATTCATACCCAAGTAAGGGTACTTGGAGTTGATCATTTATTTGAGGCTTATTACTTTGTTGAATATTAGTTACAAGATCATTGCCAAAGCTTTGGCTCTTCACCTTAGGCCTCTTCTTCCTTTGATAGTCATATTAGAGAAAACTAGCTTTATTCAATGAAGATACATCCTCGACAATGTTTTGGTTATGTGGGAGGGCATGGAATGGACCCGGATGTCAAACCCGAACATAATTTTTATTAATATTGATTTTGAGAAAGCTTATGACCACATTGAATGGAGATTCATTCTTACTATACTCAAAGCTTTAGGATTTATACCAGTTTTCATCAAACTATTACTATGATATTTAGACATGCTTTGGCTATTATCAATATAAATAGTTCATAGTCTGAAGTAGTGGGCCTTTTTAGGACTATTCTACAAGGGTGTCCTATTTATCTCTCTTTATATGTTCTTGCTGCTGAAGCCTTTGGCCATATTTTAGCTAGTCAAGATTTTGTAGGTCTTATTAAAGGAATTCCTCTTTCGAATGATCAGGGACAAATTATTAATGGTCACTTTGATGATGACTCCTTTATTAATATAAGAGAAGATGATCAATCTATTTCTAATGCTCTATTTTGTCTGAAAATATTTTGCACAGCCTCGGGTTCTATCATACAATGGAGGAAGACCTCCTGCTTCATACAATATCCCTTGTCTATGTGACCTTGGCTTCAAGGGTATAATTGGATTTGGATCTCTCCTGGAGAAGTTTTTAAGTTTTTTGGTATTCCTTTTGCCTTTCAAGGATCCCCTACTCAAATCTAGAATTATGTGCTTCAAAGAGTTGAAAAAAACTTGATTTCTGACTTACTAAGAAGCTATCATTAGTAGGTAAATTTTATATTTGCTCTAAAGTTTTAGCTGCCACTCATGTATACTATTCCTCTTGTTGGGTTCCTTCACAAGCTTGCTATAAGAAGCTTGAGAAAATCCTTCGATATTTTCTTTGGAATAATTCTTCTAAAAAAAAGGGATTTCATAGAGTTGCCTAGGATATTTATTGTCTTCCTAGAGAATCTGGTAGAATGCATCTATTGGACTATAGACAAAAAGGTATTGCTCTGTGTGCTAAGTGGGTGGTCATGGCTCTAAGGGGAGCTAAAGCTTGGAAATTTTTGGTTCAACATTTCATTTTATTTGGTCTTCCCTTAAACCATAGAGCATAGAGAGGATTAGATTTTCCCTCTCTCATCATTGCTTTGGTTTTTGTTAATATTTTTAGCTCATTTGTTATTAAAAGTATGTGGAAAGACTCACAACAGCTCACTCCTTGAATCTATTAGAGAGAATATGGCTTCCGTAAATTCTTATACATCAATTATATGAATATTTGGTGGTCCCCTATGTTTCTTCATCAAGGTTCTCCCTTATATCAGGTGCAATGGATTCATGCTCATCGATATTTCAAAAAGAGTATTGTTATAATAGTTGATTTCTTTTCTTACCAGACCAAGGATTAGATTCCATGGAATGAAGTTCAAATGCACCTTCATGCTAAATGGTGCAAATAAATATATTTATGATGTTGTTATTGCTCTAACCCATTTTTCTATGTTACACAATATTGGTGTGTGCTCGCAACATCTTTGGTGGTCAGACTTGAGATGGCATGTTGACACTCCTTTGATTAATTATAAGGCTTCTTTGGGGTATAAATGGTTATCTCCACATATTCCTCTGGTGCCTAATATTAATCAGCGTTGGGACTTATTTTCTACAAGGACTAGATGAAATTCTATATTTTAGAATGTTTGGGCTACCTATGTTGACACCAAAAAATATTTTTTTGTGTGGAGCTTACTGTGTTAAGGCCTCTCCTTGGGGAAACATTTGAAGCACCTTGGAATTCCTGATCCTAAATGTCCTTTTTATGGTATACCTGAGTCTTGTATTCATCTCTTTTGGAATTACAGAAGATCTAAGTAAGCTTGGGAATGGGTTCTTTTCTTTTTTTCCCCATTTACAGCTACAAGAGTTTCTTGGTCCCAATATCTTCTTGGGAACTCTTTTACTTTGTCTCTCCCACTTTTTGAAGTGTAGCAGGTTTTCAAGATTAGCCTGCTCTTTCATATTTGGAATGCCCATAACATAATTATTTTTAAATAGTATACACCTTATGTCACATTTACTCATGTTGAAAAATTAGAAGTTTTTAATGATATGTGGCTACAGATATGTACTCAAGCCAACAAATTTGCTATGGAGTTGGATCACCTGCAAGTTCTTCTGGTGCACTAGGCCAATGCTCCATGTACAGTCAACTGGATCCCCCTAGAGCGCTCTTCTCAAGAGTATTTTCAATCGCACTCTCACCATAATCCTTCGTCATATGCAATAAATTCTCCCATAGATAGGCAATAATCCTAGCCCTCACTAGTTGGGAAGTGGCCTAATGTTGATATTGCTTGTTCATCTCGCCAGGTTGGGGGTGGGATGATGTTCAAATTCACCTGGGCTAGTTGTTGGTTGGATCGATGTGGATACTGAAGGCCTTAATCATGATGTATAGGGGTGGATTACCATTCCATAATCACTAGCAGTTTATGTAGGACAACACACTAGTGCACATTACTCCATAGGATATGATTTCTTTGATGTAATGATCATCAATGACCAAGATTGGTAAACTTATATTTTGTTGATAGTTTTATATCCTAACCCTTGTCAATGAGGGCTAGTTTGATTTTCCATGGGGTGTGTTAACCCACCCACTTTCTTTTATTGTAAAGGCTTTATATTAATTTAATGTAAACTTGCTTTTTTCATCAAAAAAGAATAGCTTAAAGCCTTAACTAGTAGGTTATCTCAGTTGGTACAACTTATTTGTTTTTTAACTATTATATTGAAATTGGTTTCATTCCCATGTGCATTAGAAAATATTAAAATTTTAAAATTAGATAAGTTTACATTTTTATGTTAAATAGTTTTTTTATTATTATGGTAAATGAAGGGGTTTTGAAATGGCCACAAACATTTTATATTTGCGGAAGAAATAAATCACTTCTAACATCTACATATTACAAATTTGTTCTAAAAAGGAGCATGATGCATACTTACATACAACAATTTTGATTTAAATCTATTCCATGGGGATTCATCTTTCTTAAATTCAATCAATTTGGTTTCCTTATAATCCTCAAAAACTTTAATAAATCTTATTCTAGCTTCAGATCAAATCTCCAATTTTACCTTTCCTAAGGACTTCAGAAGCTTCCACATAGTCTTCATTCAATATGCAGTATTTTTTAATCAGCTCTTGAATCTTATTTTAGTTTCCTTAAAAATTGGCCTCATGCTAATAGATCTTTTGCAATGATCAATTCCCCTAAGGCTTTGAAACTTCTAACTCAACAACATCAAAAGTGATTTCTTATTTTAGATATATAATCATAAAGCCTTTAGGAAAACATTATTCCAGACCTTGGATCCATTCATCTGAACTCCCATATTTTCCATAACATCAGCCTCAAAATTACCTTCCCTATAGATGTGCTAGATCACAAATGCCTCCATGCTTGATAGTATATTCATTACATCCTCAATAATACGTTTAATGCTCCAACTAGCAATTTGCTTTTGCATTCAAATTGGTAATGATACTCATAGAATCCTCTTCCTTTAAAAGCTTCTTAACATTCATATTTTTTTTAAGCCTTACTCCTATAATAATGGCTCTCACCCGTGCTACATGGTTTGATGTATGGCCAAATTTCACTACATAACAAGATATCACTACCCCAGGGCTGGATTTGAGAACCCCCCTATAACCTATGGATAGTTTCATCAAATATAAGTCCAATATTTTTATAGGATCACTTAATATTTTATTTAACCTTAAAATGATAATATAATGAATTAAATAAATTAAGAATAAGATATTTAAAATTATTATGCATCTAATTTGAGGCATGTAGACACTTTGTCTTAACTTATAATGTGTTATTGAAATTCCTTCTAAATAACCTATGAATAACTTCAAAAGTAAGTATATATTCTTGTCAATTCATTTTATTTATAATTATAAATATGGTAAGATTTTTAACTCAAGTTACTAAACTTTAAATATTTAACAATGGAATGTATATCTTATGTCATAAATGTCTTTGACCTAAGATAAACCACAAGATTCTACATATATTAGTTTGAATTTATAAATATCCTTGGATTTTTTTTCAAGATAGGTTTTGATATTTGATCTACTAAGTTCATAAATTAGTTAGAGAAAAGCAATGGATAATGATTTTAAATAACTTTATTAAAGAGCTAGATCTTATATTTATGTTAAATTATACTAATTAACTGGAGTGACTAGTTCTAAATACAAAATAGAAGATCAATCAAAACCTTTTTACCAAGGGAATTTCATATTATAGGTGGTATAAAATTTAAAGAGTATCCCATTTACATGTTTATTAGAATTTACTTCCTCCAATAAATATAAACTGTAAGAGTTTGCAAGTCTCTAGTAACTTGTTGAGCATCAAGCTAATTGGATGCACATTTATAGGATTCAACTGAATTTTTATTAATATGAATATCTATTTAGGTAATATGTCATATACTCTAAACAATAAATATAAAATTTATTGTTGTATTTATGATATGAAGTAACCTTACATACCTCATGTAATGATAAACATTTTAAACAACTTTCATCCAAGTTTTTTAGTTCAACCAAGAAGATAATGACATTGTAATGACCCTCCTTCCACAATTTATGAAAGATAGAAAAATATATGTATACACGTGCCTTTTTCTATGATTATTGGTACTTTTGACGACTTCTATGAGTGTGGGACAGTTGCATAATGGTAATGAACGAAAACAAGTTAGGAAAAAATGTGAGATAGGGAAGTGATGATTCAACTTATGAGAACATGAAAACTGGCACTTGCATATCATTTAGGTGCATTGCATATTGCATCTTTGTGTGGGTTTATTTGACTCAAATATTGCTAGTATGGCAAGAAACGTGAAATGTTGTTTTAAGTGGCAAAGATGATAGGAGCCACTAGTTTGGAAATGTATGCATGTATGGTTGCTTCCTATGGTGTAAGAGTTTATTTTTTAAAATGATCTTTTATTTATATGTGAATTTATTATGATAGGTAGGATTACCATGTATGGAAGTCTTAACAAATATCATTATTAAATTACTTTGAAATGTTGGAAGATGTGTCGTAATATTATTATTCTTATTTTATTTTAAAAAGTGTGAAAATATGGTTTACACTACTACTACGCAGATAACTTTGCAAGGATATTAAAGGAAATATAAAGTTTTTTTAAAAAACATCCATAATGGATGCACTCTCCATGTTTGTTGCAAAACGTTGTGAATGGTTTAATGGTCATGATTTCTTGGTAAGAGTATGACGTAGAAGTGTAAGGCTTGGTGTCATATGGTATTAAGCATGAAGGGAAAAAATGAAAAATCAGCAAATCCTCCACATATCGTTGAGGGAAAGAAAAAATATTTGGAAAAAGAAAAGAGAAATGAGAAGGAGAATGGGTGAAACAAGACAAAAGGGATTGGAGAAATAATAAACAATGATTTTGGAAGTGTGAGAAAATAGGTTAGTGCTTGATAGCTTCTCATGATTCGTATGTGATCTCCATGCTTGCCTGATATGTACAACATGTCTGTTTTAGCATGTAAAACATTGCTTGTTGTTGTGTGAATAGATAGTAAATGTAAACAATGATATTGTTGGTATTTTATTGCCATGTTTGTAGATGTTTTATTGTGTAATTTTCTACTACACTGCTTTGTGATTATATGGTGAATGAAACCAGAGGAACTGTTGGTGTAACACTGCCATACTAGTTTAAATATTGTTGTGTACAATATTATCGTGTAGCTGAGTTATCAAAGATAAAATGAGAGAAATATTAGAGCTATAGGTGTAACCTTGTTAAGACATAGAATTAATTTTTATTACAGAAAGTATTGCAGAGTTTTAAAAGTAAATAACATGCTATGTTATGTTGATAATATTTGAATCAATGCATTGCTGTGAAATATTATGTTGTCATATTTCTGTGTGGTTGTAAGTCTATGTTAAAAACCTAGAATTACTAGGTATCTTAAACACTAATGATACATTATCCACTATCTTCCAAATTATTCTAGTGCTCACTCTTTTTATTTCTTTTTTATTTTTGATTTTTGAAACCTATCATGTTTCATTCCTTCCACATGCCCCAGAACATGTTCGGGAGCAAAAATTTCTAGAAGCACTTGAGCCATGGGAAGTAAATAGAGAAGACCACTGAATAGCAAAGTCCACCATCGAATTATGCAACACCCAATGGATTCCAACAATATTGAAAATACACAACCATACCTCCTGAAAAACCTGGAAACTGAGCAGCAAATAAAGTGTTGTCTCCCAATATGCTTCATAGAGAAAGCACCTATTGACTAAATTAAAACCTCTCTTCAACAAATTTTTGATAGTCAAAATTTTATTTTGCACTGCCATCCAGAAAAAGATATTTACTTTTGGAGTTAAATTTTTCATCCATATCTTTCTGACTAGAAATTGAAATCAACCGCGGGGTCGAACAACTCGTAAGCTAATTTTATAGAATAGGAACCTTCACTATTCCCAGCCCAAACCAGGCTATCTTCGATCACCTCCTACCTAACAACATAGATCCAGAGCTCATCCAAAATAACACACTAGGCTTGCTGAACATACCCAACCTCAACTAAATGTGGAAGATGAATCCAAACTTTTCTACCATTTTGAACCAAAATGAAATCTGCCACCTTTACCATACAACGATATCTAGTGATCTGGATCAGATCTCTGAAACATCGATCAACTAATATCAGACGGTCCCTCAGCCAGGAATCATTCAAAAAATTGACTAAATTTCCATTGCCCACAATCCATTTGCTATTATCTCTTAAAAATTCAATGGTATTTACTAAGCTTTA
Organism: Wollemia nobilis; assembly: GCA_028583015.1. Lineage (NCBI taxonomy): Eukaryota > Viridiplantae > Streptophyta > Pinopsida > Araucariales > Araucariaceae > Wollemia > Wollemia nobilis. The sequence continues at coordinate 777,468 of JAQPPZ010002535.1, read as the reverse complement.
CTAGAAGACCGCACCCCCATTGGGAAGGATATCAGAAAGAAATTTTTTGAAGTTGTATTTAGCTTTTAGGATCTCAATCCATTGGCAATCAACACTGGATGCCACCTACCATCCTAACTTGGACACTAGGTCCTTATTAATTTGATCCACCCTCTTCAAATTCAAGCCTCCCTCTTTCTTATGACAACAAATATGCTCCCATGAAACTAAATGAAATTTCCCTTTCATATCTACACCGGTCCATAAAAAGGATTTACAAATGCTATCAAATTTTATCATTATTCTACACGTGAGATTTAAAAAGAGACATAAAATATATCGATATACTTTGCAAGGTGCTTTGGACCAACACAATATTACCATCTTGACTCAAAAGGGTCCCTTTCCAAGATGCCAACTTTCGCTGCACTCTTTCTACCACAGGAGTACATAAAGAGTCCTTAATTTGGCCTAGGAAGAGTGGAAGACCCAAATAGAAATCCAAAAGAGATGTAATTCTACAGTTCTAAATTTTGGCAATCTTGCATTGATGATCCACTAGAGTTTTGATGAAGAATAAATTGCTCTTGATAAAGCTAATATGCTAACTTGTTGCCTTCTCATAGCAAACTAAAAGAGATTTGATTTCTCTAGTGTGAATAATTGAGGTAGCACAAGACAAAAGGGTATCATCAACAAATTGTAGGTGGTAAAATGGTCTACATGACAAGGCTAGTCAGATACCTACAATGTTATGACTAATCAACAATGACCGCATCAAAGCTTCCATCATCAGAATGAACATAAAAGGGCATATAGGGTCTCCTTGGTGAATACTACAATAATATTTGAAAAACCTCATTGGTGATCTATTTATGAGAATTGAGAACCATACCTGATGAAATGAAAGCTACCACCAACTCAATCCACATAGGATCAAAACTAAATTTCCTCAATGGTCTGAAAAGAAATGGCCATGTTAGGAATTCTTTTTTGAACCTGTATTTCATTATTTCATTTAATCTCAATTTCACTCTTTTATTATTATGCACGAAATTATTGTGAATGTATGCTTCAATATGTTTTCTCAAAAATATTAAAAAATCCAACAACTAGGCCATCTAAGAATGAGTCACATGAGATCAAGGAATCCATAACTTGGTCATTTGGCATCTATCAATGCAGTGTTAAGTCATAAAAATTCATTTATTTTAAGCAAATTTTATTTTTTTCATTCACAACAACACTCATTTTAGGATTCATAGTGTTTTCAATAAATAGTAGATTCATCTGATATTGATCATTTTGGGGATTGGTCGTCCAAATTGTATTCATATTAGATCAATTTGTATGATTTGATACCATGTAGACTAATTTTTCTTGAGTTGTTCACACTCACAATCTCTAGATTCTTACCATCAAAGGGATCTATCATTTTATTCTCTACAATCTAAAAAAATTATAGAAAAGAAGTAATAAGTTCCTTTAGGACCAACCATTTAATGAGTTATTTAACATCTAAAAATTCAATAAATAACTTCATAAAACAAGTGAATTGGGATCATTATATCTATTTTATGGTAACTCAATACTTGATAATCTAACATAGTTTCATATAAGTTAATGTATGATCATTCTTACACAAATAAAAAATAATAAAATCATGAAGAAACAAGATTTTTGTTGCATAAAATGAGTGTGAATATCATCATGTTCATAAGGATTATGTGCATGAGAATCATCATCATGTGGATAACATATATGTAGGGACCATTGAAATCATTACATAGATGGAAAATACAAGTCCAAAGGGTACTTGGTCATGGAACACATAGATGAGACAAGGTCTACCATCATCATTGAAATAATGAACATAAATAAATAGTCCATCATGTCACATGGAAGACAAACAAATATGAATACTAGGATTACCTTGGAGGTTTATGAAAATATTATAATAAAACTAGATAAATATTAAGACCATTTAAATACACTATAAGTAGAGGAAACTTAATACATAATTAATATTTTATAGTAAAATAGTACACCAAAAATAAGAGGAAAAAAAAATCCCATGTAATAATACACAATGAAAACACTTGAACTCTCACAAAATATATGTCAATTATGGATCTCTTCATATATTTTCAAAATAAACATATCATAAATAAAATATTCTACTATAAATATAGAATATATTATATAGATCCTATTATCACTCTCATCTATCATACTTCTATCACTCTTAGTTCCACAAATATAAACATAACCAACATACCCTACCTGTTTATCATTTTGATTAGAAATTATTTCTCATTTTACCCTCATATATATTTTAATAGTAATGCAAAAATAATCAAAGCCTAGAACAAGAGCATCATGATCTTTCATTTAGTAAACCTGGTATTGTTGGAAGCATATTCTAAAGAGATTTCCCTCACTATAACGTGTACAATTATTAGGAATGCAGAGTGAATATTATACTCAATTAAACAATGCTTTATTTAAGTAATACTCAATTGTAGTAGACAAGTTTGTCATAACAATATTAAAGGATATTGAAATTCCATAAAATTTGAGAATGATAGAGATTAAATCCACAAATATCTAGAAATTGTTTTTGGCATGCAATTAAAACATTTAAGACATAAAATATTACACAAAACTATTTAGACCTAAAGATTATATTTTCATCATAACTTAATTAACATAAATTGGATCTAAGTAATTCTTTTTAGATGAGATATCACTCTTATATTATTTTCTATATAAGTGTAATGGTAAAATATGTTCATTTGATGCTTGAAAATGATAAAATATAATAAATAATATAATAATATTTTATTTTATACAAATTCAAAATGAGTTTTTATTTTTATTGTAGATTCAACATGTTTAGTTATATGGTATATCCAAAAATAACCCCATTATAAATTCATTTGGTATTCCAAAATGTAGATAAGTTCAATTTGAAAGCTAAACAATATATGGTTGATCTACATTGAAAGTGGGCTCAAACAAGTGTCATATAGAATGCAATGTGATAGTAGGTCTTAAAAAATCTAATAAAATATACACAATATCTAATTAAACATTATTGTGTTCTTATATAATAGATTCTATACAATATAGGGAATTTGAATCAATGGGGTGGCCTAAGAGGCAATAAAAAGATGGTGAAGCTATAGAAAACATGGACACTATAGTGGAGAAGACAACTCTAGCATCTAGATGTAAAAAGAGTTTTTAGAAGGATTGCAAGGTAAAAATAGTAGAGGATATTAGAATCATATTGAAGTGGCTTGACAAACAATTAGAGGGGTTTCCAAATGTGTTGATTATCATGCTTAAATGGCCACATGATATTATTATTTTGAGTGAGTAATACCTCTTGGTTTCTTAAGAATATTTTTGGTAAGGGATTCCTCCCATTAGAAACTAGTGTCTCTATTATCCTCTATAATTGTCATAGTCACCAAATGACCTGATAATCATGTCTCTCATGGAGAGACACAAGAGTACAACTTTGGGAGTATGAGAAGCAACTCAATCAGATTGCCTCCAAGGTTTTTTACAAGGCTAGCTCCTTTTAGGATGTGATATTCAGTGCTCTTCCTATCTAACCTAAACTACCTAGTTATTGGGTGCATAGAGAAAAAGGGAACGATAGTGAAAAGGAAGAAAGGTCCTAAACTAACCTAAGCTAACCAGGGGCAATTTTCTAAGATCATAAGATTATTTTGTACGACAATGAGATAAATGAACACATGAATCATCTATAGACAACACATCAGGAATAATTTTTCTTCTTGATATGCACATGTAACCATAGATTTCACATACAAGAAACGAGACAAAAATAAAGTACTCATGGCCTCTTAAACATGCACATAAAAACACATACACACAAGAAATAAGACATAAAGAACCCAATAGTTATGAATTCTAGTATATATATATATATATATATATATTATAGATCATGTTAAAAGTGAGGGCTTGAAAGCATATCCACAAAATGACCCAAGGTTGGGGTCCAAACTGTTATATAGAAGAAAATGAATGGAGAGTTACAAATAGCAACTAATTGATACTTTACAATGCATAAAATTCTACTATTTATAGACAAAATTGAGAGATTTTTCCTCTAAAACTTGCACAAAAGTTTTTGGAAATGTTTCTCCACTACTACCTTGATTTGATCCACTTTATGTCACTTTTATCCCTTTGAGGTCTCTGGATCTAAAATTATAAAATTTGGGATGCTAGATGTTCAACACCCTAGGGATCGTAAAAACTGAGTAGAAGAACCATCAATGCTATCAGATTTTGAATTGCTATTACTACGACTACCTTTAATAAGTCAAACCACTTTCTTTGGATTATTAAGCCCAAGTGATGTTAGTAGAATATCCTTAACTTCTTTTAATAATGACTTATTAGTTCAACTCATCTAGACTTTTGGGAGCTTGTGCACCAGCATTGATGTGTAATATTTTGATCTTTCTCCTACCTGTTTCTTTGCCATATCTAACCACCCTTCCTTGTTGGTTGCTTCTGGATTATGCTTGAATTTTTAGAGAACTTTGTTCTCTTCTTTAAATTCCTCTTATCTTTGAAGGTAACACAAGATATTTATTTTCAATTAGATAATTGTCAAAACTTTTCCTCATCTCCCTATGTCAGACTTTCATAAAATTCTAAGGGCAAGCTGGACTTTTGTTGGAATTTCATAAAATTACAATGCTAGGGTTGAAGAATCAAAAGGGTATTCCTAATGTACTATGGACCTCTACTTAGGACAACCATGGCATGCTGAGGATTAGTAAACCTAAAATGGAAAAACCACTTCATGATGTTTTGTATATGTTCTACTTTAATGCCATGGGGATTTCATACATTTTGTATTCACTAAAAAATGAGGGTGTCATTGGGTACACTCCTGTGGGAATACCTGATAAATATGTGTTGTTCAAGCCATTTGCATGCATTTTCAAATTCTTACGTAAGAAGCATAATATCACGGATGAAAACATTTTTCTTTTGGGTACATAGGAGAGTTGGCAACAACCACTATTTTTAGTAACTGGACAGCGCAGGGTTCAAACCACAAGGACTGCACCAATAAACCTACTGTCTTATTCCTAGGTAACCCGATGTAAGATGGGGATTGTCGGTTGCTCGAGGTTCATACCATCATCGTTGGTCTGGTGCACACTTAAAAGATTCAGATCTGACTACTACCTTTGCAAGGGTTGGCTTCCCCCATTTGAACCTAGGTCTCTTCTTGGTAAGTGCCCAACCACACCTGCACTTACCAATCCACCTAGCCTTTGGAAAAACATTAGGTATACTTCTGGAATGAATTTCCATAAATGCTTAATTGAAACCATAACATTTTACAACATCAACTTCACCAATAAATAAATTTTTTGTTAGAGTTAAAGCCATATTAGAGGAAATGATTTGTCAAGACAAAGAAAATGCAAAAAAATCCAACAATAAAAACATAAAAAAAAAACATAGACAAAAATAAGATGTGAGATAAATTTACTATAACACCGCATGCAAAGCCAGATATGTTCGTTTTTATTTACTTATTTTTGTATATATAGAGTCATAAACACATGTGGACTAATAAATAGTTGTTAGCCTTCATCGCAGATGTCACAAAAGCGAGCGGCGAAGAAACTTTAAACCCTCATGATTATTATTTATTCCTAAGCGAGGGGGGTTAGTCCTGTGCGCATGATTTTGGCTCTTACTTATTCGAGCGTTATAATAATTTTTGAATAGCACAAAGATTGTAGCGCACGGCTATTGTAACCGGCAGAGAAACGGCGCCGGCTTTCACAAGCTGTACGCGGACGTTTATGTCCTTTGCAATATAGTTGATAGTGGTGATGGTGGTCGTTATGGCTGTGGCACTCAATCTTCCTCTTTCTTTAATCAACTCGGACGTTGGACCGATAGAGCCGAGCTCTTGGCTGTACTGGCGATGTGCAGGAAATTCCCCTCAACCATCATAATTGCCTTTGCCTTAATTTTTCCGTGGGAGATGAAGGAAATTCCTCTCAACCATCATAATTGCCTTGCCTTAATTTTTCCATGGGAGATGTGCCAGATCTGAAGGTTGAAGATGAACAAGATAAAGAGAAAGGTGTGACGAAAGGGATAGTAGGTATCGGGGTTATATAGAGGAGAGATAAGCATTGTCCGCTAAATACTCGGTTTACGACCAAATTATGAATCAGAAGCTTCTTTTCCTTCAAACCGCTGGTGACGGCAAAAGATGTCTAGAAATGCAGCGGTCGAACATGTTGGTCTCGTGGAGAACTTCGTCTCCCGAATAGCGTGCTTTAGTGTACATTCGACGGGATTTTGATTTCTTCCACATTGACCAAGAAACTAAGTGATCCAAGTATGATTGAGGTTAGTGTAAGAAAGGTTGGACATTTTCATTTTAATTATTATAGGGGTTGGGCGATCTCTTTTCAACCATGATTTTTGGATTTTAATCATTTTTTTTTATTTGGTTAGTGTGGGAAACCCATGATCCTTCCATGTTCCCTCGTAAAGTCGAGAGCTATGATTATCAATAAGGAATTTAACACACACACCCACCCCCCTCGTACACTCGTCTACATTGAGGTTTGAACCATGACTTTGATAAAAGGGAGAACTGAGCTTATAAATAGGAGCTAAACACACTAGTATCCCCACGTAATAAGGGTGAGAGTTGAGTTTATCGGTTAAACACACGTAAGCTTATCAATAGTCCCAAACACAAGGACATTCCCATCTGAACCATGACCTCTGATAAGGGTGAGAGCCAAGCTTATCAATAAGGACCAAACACACATTTATACACACCCTCACACGAGCATACCCATCCAAACCATGACCTCTTAAGGGACCAAACACACAGACATCTCCATTCAAACCATTCATTATCAATAAGGGCCAAACACACGAGCATCCCCATTCCGAACAATGACCTCTGAAGGAGTCAAACACACTTGCATCCCCATCCAAACCATTATCAATAGGGGCAAAACACACGAGCATACCCATTCCGAACCATGACCTCTCGGGGTCAAACACATGGGCATCTCCATCCGACCATGACCTCTCAAAGCTAAGCTTATCAATAGGAACAGAACACACATTTATACACACCCTCTCACACACGAACATCCCCATCTAAACCATTACGTCTGAAGGGACCAAAGACATCGGCATCTCCATCCACGTCCCCATCTGAACCATGACGTCTAATAAGGGTGAGAGTTGAGCTTATCATTATGGGTCAAACATATATTTATAGACACTCCCTCACACACTCCTCACACACTCGCCCACATCATAAGGTTTGAACCTTAAATATCCTAAAAAAATAAAAAAACCCAAACCCTACATTGTTTCTTAAACAAATCTATATTATTTTATAAAATTATATATTATAATTTAAACTTAATTTTTCTAATTAAAAATTATATCACTCTAATATCCCGCAAAGACCTAAGTCTACTCTTAATTAAATTATAAGGTTTGGCATCCAAACACCAATCAAATGGCACAGGGATCATTGCTATTTAAATAAATACATAAAAACTTTTAATTTTTATGATTCTATAGTAAAATTTCTTAATTAAAGAAATATATATTTTTTCGATGTAAAATGGTTAGAATTTTGGTTTATTAAAAAAGAAAGTTTCATTTTAATGTTTAGGTTAAGGGTCCTTTTGACTAGTCTCACTAATGCAATGTTTATGATTCATAGAATGCATACAAGTATGGTAAATTTTACATAAAATGTTTATGTTTGTTTAAATAAGTACGAAAATTGCATAATAATAAAATGATTATAATGATATCTTTGAAACCTTGTTCAGAAATTCCTTTCAAGACTCTAATAAATACCATAGGACATGAGTGAAAAAGATAAGGTTGAGGCCTACCTTGTGAGACACTTCCTTGTTCTTATTGAAGTTACTTAATTGAAACCTTAAAAGGAAAAGTGGACATTTGTGTTTGGCATAAAAAGAAAGGAAAAGTGGACATTTATGTTTAGACCGGCTGGCATAAAAAATTTATATTTTGTTGTTATTTTTTACCTTGGAATATAATTGGGTTCTTGAACACCCAAACCCCAAAATTTACCATAGAGAACCTTACAATTTTTATAACATTTTATAACATTCTCATTTTAACATGGAAATGACTGGAGGTGATAGGAACTAGATGTTGAGAGATTTAAATCTAATTTTTGATGTAAGAGGTGTTATTGAATTTCTACACTAATTTGTCCCTCCATTTTGAGAGAAGGTATTTTTGGAAATTCCTTTTTCAAACCTGTGAATTTAGAGGAAAAAATATACTTAAAAGGACTTTATAAAATCTTATTGTATTCATGCATTGGGGGATTAAATGAGGGGCTTTTGTAGACCATGTTTGGAGATTTCAATTTCTCTTTTGAATATCTAGTAAAACATGTGAGTCAAGTCTTGGCTAAAGCAAACATGAGAATTGGGATAGGTTTGTGGGATATTTCTGCCTATCACCTAAGGTTTTGTCCAAATATCCAAATACATACCAAGAATTAAGTTTTTCTGTTTGCATCATTATTGAAAAATAATTGTTTGGTAAATATATATATTTGCATACCTAATTTTACATCATTGAAGAATAACCCTAAACTCTAGAGTGATTTGATTGATTATAAGTTTTAGTATAACTTGTATATTGAATTCACAAATCAACCTACTCTTTGATCTTCAAAAATACCAAACCAATATTTATTAAATTCACAAATCAATCCTCTACCTTAAGATTCATTACCATCTCTTTAAAAATCACTTCTAAAAGATTTTGTGTTAACTTACTAGCTTTGTTAATTTCTTATTTCCTTTTTATATATATATATATATATATATATTCTTACATTCAATTAAGGTATCTTTAAATAATTTTTTCTTTATATCTAACTTTTTTCTGAATGAATTTACACAAGTTTTTATGAGGGGTCTCAATTCCTCATAGGATTTGAACCTTGGACTTTTCAGAAAAAATAAACTAAAACCTTTGTTACTATATTTTTTCAATAAATTTACACAGATTATTGATATCTAACTTGTTGATGGAAGTCTCCATTATTCTAAATTTTTAAAAAAGAAAAAGAAAAAAAAGATGTTGAACGCCTTCTGAACGTCTTTAAAAATATATATATCCCAAAGATTATAGACAACGGTTATTACAACTAGGGATTTAAAAGGAGCGTTGAACGTCTTTGAAATCCAAACTGTTTATGCACTCCCAGTCTTGTCGATAGTGGCTAAACAGCTTAAGCAGCTGCGTTGCTTTTTTTCTTGTTTTCTCCGAACAACCAAGCTGGAGGAGCACCAGAAGCTTCTGGAACGCACCCAATTGCAGAGCTTCCAACATAGCAGATCCGTCCGAAGAATGGCGGCAAATTGTCCACAAAATACACACTGCAAATTCGGCTGCTACCTTCGAAACTCTGCATGACATTTTCTCCACGATAACCGGCACCGTCAATGCATGCTTGTTTGCGGCAGATCGACCTTCCTCGCAATTGCAAAGCAGATGGAGGGCTGCTAGGCTTCTTTCACAATATATTCCTTTGTTTGATGCTTCAATCTCCAACAGCCGACCAACAGCACCGGCTTTCACCAGCCTTACGCGGACGTTTAAGTCTTTTGCAATGTCGTAGATGGTTGTGATAGCGGTCTTGGTGGCTGTGGCGCTCACTCTTCCTCTTTCTTTAATCAACTCTACTAAGCCTTCTTCCAATCGATGAGTAGTGGCGATAGAGCCGAGCTCTCCGCTGTGCTGGTGATTTGTGAGAAATTCCTCCTCAGCCATCATAATTGGCTTGCCTAATTTTTCCCTCATAGATGTGTGCAAGATGAACAAGATAAAAGAGAAGGGTGTGAAGAAAGGCATGGTAGGTATCGAATTTATATAGAGAAGAGGTAAGCATTGGCCGATAAATACTCGGTCTACGACCAAATTGCGAAGTGGAAGTTTCTTCTTCTTCGAACCGTTGGCTACGGCAAAAGATGACCAAAAATTCAGCTGTCGAACGTGTGGAAAATTTCTTCTTCTTTGTCTCGGGAATTGCTTGTTTTGGTATAAAATTTAAGGACAATCTGGAATTTGAATTCTTCCACATGCCCAGCTATTAAATGGATATCGACCCGAGAAGCCAAGCCACCAAAGTCTTAATTTTTTTTGATATTTTAATTAAATTATAAGGCTTGGCGTCCAAAGTCCAGCAAAATGTCAGAATTCCAACGGTGACGATTGCTAATTCAAACATCGGAATTATTATCACACCTCTTTGACCGTATAAGGATGTTGGTTACTAGTAATTACAGGTGGATTGATTTTTCAAACATTGTTAATAGTACCTGTCAATCAACAAGGGCTGCTTTTTCAAACTTGGCTAATAGTGCCGGTCAATCACAAGGGCTGCTTTTTCAAACTTGGTTAATAGTAACTTTCAAGGATTGCTTTTAACAAGTTTAATTGGTTAGAACTATAGTAATTGTTAAGTATAAGATTGAAATTATAGGGATTGTTCTCAATAAGTTTACTTGATTATAATCATATTATCTTTAGTAATTGTCAAGCATAAGGTTCAAATTATAAGGGTTGTTCCAACAAGCCTGTTTGGTTATAACCACACTATTTTTAGTAATTGTTAAGCATAAGGTTAAAGCCAAAGAAGTTGCTTCAACAGATTTATTCTACCTTGTTGACCTGACCTAAGGCCATCCTTAATTATTAGAAAATAATAAAAAAAAAAAAACTTTTAAATTGTATTTTTATACGAAATAAAATTTAAAAATTTCTTAAAAAATTTACTTTTGCACTTTTTTAGTGTAATTTTTTTTGGTTACATAGAAGAGTTCGTTACAACCACTATTTTTAGTAAATGGCAAGCGCAGGGTTCAAACCATAGGAACTGCTCCCAACAAACGTATTTGTCTCGTTCTTGTTGACCCGATGTGAGATGAGGACCACCGGTTGCTGGGGTTTGTATCGTTATCGTCGGTCTGGCGTGCACTCGAAGGATTCAGAGCATACTACTACCTTTGTAAAAGGTTGGCTTTCTCGAAGTTTGAACCTAGGTCTCTTCTAGGTTCAAAAATTGTTGTTCAATAAATTAGAATTTTAAATTCCTCGTACATTTTTAAAGTGAATTTATTTATATATAATTAGGTTTTTAATTATATAAATATTATTAAAATTATATAAAACAAATTTTTAAGATAAATTTATTTATATATAATTAGTTTTTTTAATTATATATAAATATTATTAAAATTATATAAAACTAATAGTTATAGTTCTCACTTTAAACGCTTATTGTTGATTCAAAAAAATATGCAGGCTAATTAGGAAATGTAAATGATGCTTTTCTATGTTTTTAAAAGTAAAATGTTTTAATTAAAAAAATAATTTGCAAAGGTAAATGATGATTTTCTATGTTTTCAAATTAAAATATTTTAATTAAAAGAAAAAAGATACATAGTATATTTATTTTTTTGTTTTATATTCGCATATAATTTTTTATTATAAGAATAAAAATTATAAGGTAATAAGTATATCATGATTTGAATATAAGTTTCTAAAAAAAGAGCTTAAGGATTTGAAGAAGCTAGAGGAAGAAGTTGCATATATTAGAGTTTCAATTTCTTGGTGCCATACTTTCTCTCTACTCTAGAGTGTGTGCAGGACATTTTTTAAGGCATTGTTTTGCTCCTTTCATTGAATTTAATTTACCGTTTGGCAAATTGAACTTCTTTTTTATGAACAGAGCTCAATCAGCAACTCTAAATTTTGTTGAAGTTGTAGAAGGGAGCAATGGCACTAAATGTGAACAAGCAACCATGGAAGTTCATTTCTAAAGTTTATTACAAGTTAATATTTCTCCTTTGGATGTTGTTATCCCATTGAGCGAGTTTAGTACTACTTGTTCTTTGTTGGAAAGTCATACACTGGTAGGGTATTTTCTAGATCACAATCCTTGGCAAGACCCTCCTTCGGATCTGAATCCAACAAGCTTGGCATGGTGTCAAGGTTGATGGTATCTAGAATCTCACTAAAGATTTTTTTGTTTTGTTTTGCTGACCCTACTCAGGCCAAAGCGGTCCTCAGCCATGGGCCTTGGTTTTTTCGTAGTTCCTTGTTGATTTTTCAACCCTAGACCAAGGATTTTTTGATCACTAATGATGTTTCCTTGTAGGTTATGGTTTGGGTTAAATTCCATGGTCTTCCTCTACCGCTCTGGCTTTACAATAAGAACCTTATGGTTATCATTGGTGAGTTTGTTGTGAAACAAAAAAAAATTATGCCTCACACCCTCAAAAACATTTTTTTGTCAAAGTTGATCTTTCTAAAGACCTCAAGGAGACTTTTTATGTTGAAGTTGGTGACTATAGGTTCAAGCAACATGTTGTCTATATAAACCTGCATAACATATGTTATCGTTGCCAATCAGCTGCTCATAAGATAAAATATTATCCTTTAATGGAGGATAAGATTAAAGCTAAGGAGACAACTATGTCTCCTATTACTACTAGCTCTGTCCCTACTTCCAAAGGAGAGAAATATTAATGGAAGGTAGTCCAAAAGAAGGGTAAGAATGAAAAAAATGTAAACCCTATGGCTGCTCCCAGTAGCTCGTCTCAACCCCTTGTGTCTTCTGCACCAACTAGGCATGGTGTGTGATGAAGCAACATACCATGTAACCAGTGGCACCTAGTGCTTCCTTTGCCAAAATTGTTACTTATTTTACTTCTACTTAGTCTTTAGATTCTCTGGTTTTGCATATCGATGGGTAATCTTCCTCAAGCTTCATGGAACCTAAATGAGCTTCTGTCAATGGTTGAAGATACCATAGCCCACCTCGAGGAGACTCTCTGGTTCACCAAGACAAAAGGCATCAAATAGAGCATTAGAAAGTGGGTTAAGAGCATTTTCTCTTTCAAACCTCGAATATGATGAAGATGTACCTAGACATATGAGTCTTGATTAATCTCCATGATTTTTATCATGGAATATTAAAGGGCTGATGAACCCAGTCTACAAATACTTGGTTCCAGATGAGATTTCTTTATGCTCCAGGTTTTATGATAATCATGAATTTCTCTATCTTCAAGAGATTAAAATTTTTGAATTTATTTTACAATGTACTTGCCCTTTTCTTTGGCCAGGTTATTTTTTTATACCACCAATCATTCCCCTGGTAGAGGGGAAACTATCATTCTTTTGGTAGCTAGGTGGAAAGATAGTTTTGTCTCATGGGATGTGAACCCCTCCAATCACATAGTTTAAATTTTACTTGAGTTTGGTGGGCTATATTTTGGTATTATTAATGTCTATGCCTCTAATGATTCTTAGGAGTGTTGTAGCCTTTGGCATTGGTGTGCTTTTTCTTTACCACCTACTATTTGGGTTATGTGCAAAGATTTTAATATGACTAAAAATCATGCAAATAAGATAGGACAACTTCCCATTTAATGGAATACAAGGGAAAGAGAGGCATGGTACTTCATGAAAAAAAATTGGGTTTGTTAGACCCCAATTCTTGTTTTTCTCCCCAGGAGTTTCCTAAAAATTTATGGTATACATGGTCCAATTTCTAGGTGTTCCATGCAAGAATTCCGATAAGGCTGGACAGAGCCATGCTTTCAGATCATGCATAATTTTTCTTTCATAGGATAAATATTTCAACTCTGTTTATGAAAACCATTCCTTGTGCCACTACTTCCGACCATTCACTCATCATGTTTAATGTGCTAATGAAATCCCTATCTCAAAGACACTACAAGTCATATTTATTTTATTACTTACTTTCTTCAACACCCTTCCATGGTCTATCCTATCCACAGAGTCTAGCATCTAGTTCCTAGAACTACTAGAGAGTTGGGTTGGATAGAATGGTGAAATGATGCCATTTTGTATGCAACTATATTACTACATACTTTAGGAAAAATGTGGTGTAGTTTAGAAGACATTCCAATGCTGTCCTTCATGATGAGCTTAACAAATATTCTCTCACGCTTGAGGCCTGTCCATTTAATCCTGAACTTCAGTCTCATGTTGCCTAGCTCAGGCATGAACTTAAACTTGCTAAAATTTATGAGGTTCAGGGAGCTCTAATTAAAGCCCAAATTCATTGGCTTAAAGTGGGTGATAGGGTTACCAAAGAATTTTTTTTAAAGGCTTGGCCATCCCAAGCAAGCTACTCAATTCAAGGCCATTCAAGACAATGGAATAAGGTTTACCTCTCTTCCTGAGATGATTGATGCTTTTGTCAATAACTATACTAATATTTTTCCTGCTCAAGTTTATTTCCTTGAGCAAGAGAAAGTATCGACAACTTGTATGGTAGTTGTACCAGTTAAGGTTTTGGAGTCTCAAAGAGCAGGGTGTGATAAAATTTTATCCCTTACATATCTGGAGGATGCATTATCTCAAATAGAAAATGATAAAGTGTCAAGTATGGATGGCTTCCCTTGTGAGTTCTACAAGGGTTGTTGGGACTTAGTTTGTCTTGATCTGCATAAAGTTTATCTAGAGGCTCTTCGAGTAGTCTCTTTGGGAGCAATTATTAATAGGGCAATATCAAATTCATACCCAAGCAAGGGGACCCGAAGTTGATCACTAGTTGGAGGTCTATTACTTTGTTGAATTTTAGTTAAAATATCATTTCCAAGGATTTGGATCTTTGCCTTAGGCCTCATCTTCCTTTGATATTCAGATAAGATAAAATTGGCTTTATTACAGGAAGGTGCATCCTTGAAAATATTTTGGTTATCTAGAAGGGCATCGAATGGGCTTAGATGCCAAAACAGAACATGTTTTTTATTAATATTGTTTTTTAGAAAGCTTATGACCGCATTGAATGGAGATTCATTCTTGCTATGCTCAAATATTTAGGATTCGGGTTAGTTTTCATCTAGACTATTACTATGCTATTCAGAGATACTTCGGCTATTTACAATATGAACAATTCAGAGTTTGATGTAATGGAACTTTTTAGGTTTGTTGAACAAGGGTGTCTTATTGCTACCTCTATATATGTGCTTGTCGTTGAAGCCATTGGCTATAATTTAGTTGCTCAAGCTTCTACATGTCTTATTAAATGAATTGCTCTTTCGAATGATTCAGGACAACTTATTAATGGTCACTTTTATGATGACTCCTTTATTACTATAAGGGAAGAGGAGAAATCTTTTTCTAATGCTCTGTTTTGTTTGAACACCTTTGACATAGCCTCTAATTCTAGCATACAATGGAGGAAGACCTCCTGTTTTAGACAATATCCCTTGCATGTGTCACCTTGGCTTCAAGGGTATCATTGGAATTGGATCCTGTTGGCCATTTTGTATTTTGCCTCATTGGGGATTTTGTTGTGAAATTTTATGTAGCGTATGGCGGCACTTTTGAAAATAATTTTATATGCTCCTAATTTATTTTCATATATATTGTTTTTTATGTTTTTCCATTTGAAAAATTGTGAAGTATTTTATAAAATTCCTTTGTAAAACTTTGTTACCTCATGAATTCATTCGAAAGGAAGGTTTTTGTAAAAATATGAAAAATAATGAAACGCCTAAGTAAAACTTTGAACAATGACTAATTGTATTTACGTTCACCCCAAAGGAGGGTCAAATGCCCCATTCACCCTTTTTAAGGGTGAACTAAGTTCCAAAAATATGACGTGAGAAAAAGTTTAAAGTAGATTCACGTTCGCCCTTTCTATGGGGTGTACACATTGTTCACCCTTTCTACAGGTGAATGCACCCCAAAGAAGAATGCACTCGCGCGTGCCCAAATATGGTGTCAATTTAGGTTCACCCTGGTTGGGGGGAAAAAATCCCATTCACCCCTTTCATGAGTGAACGAAATTCAAAGGCAAGGTGATGTTGCATTCGCCCTTTGTTTGGGGTAAACGCGTCGTTCACCCCTTCTAGAGGTGAATGCATTTTGAATGAAGATCGTGTGTGCATATATAAGGGAGATGGGGTGAATTAGATTTTGAGGTAAACATGATTCCAAAGCAAAAAGAATTATGGTCAAATATTTTGAAGGTACCAAAATCGTGAATATTAAATAATGGTGGCGTCGAGTAACTCATGTTGTGAATTTCGAGTAGGGGAGAAGCTGAATGGGAAGGATGAACGAATCTTTTTAATTTCCAAAGCATTGAGACGCTTCCCAGATATTCAATAATATTTTAATTATCTATGCATCGATGCCTAAGTCACTGATTTTATGGAGATTGTTCCTCAAGAAATATAGATTTTCAATATTTCTGAGGAGGGATTTCCTTGTTTTTGTCCCTGATACCTGGACATTCTGTTATCTAATGCATTAAATGAAAAAGATGAAAACCTCTATAAATACTAATAAAATTTCTATTGTAAGGAAGAGGTTAGACACTTTGTGAGAATACTCTCCAATTTCTCTGCATTAATACAAGGCATCAGGCTTCTGAATTTGTAAGTGATTTTTGTGTAATTTCTTTTTGTACTGTGCACATATTTTTCACATTCATCTTTCTTGTTTGTTGTTAGATTTAAATTTTACGATTGGATTTAAATATTTCTAGTAAGAGAGTGAATGCTGGAGTGATTATTTTGAAAGTCATTTTTGCAATATTACAGGTTTATTATGTAGTTTTTCCTTTTGTAAATGTTATTCTGTTCTTGGGTGTTTTCTTGCTATTAGTCCACTTCGAATCCTATACTTCGGTCTGTGGCCATATTTCCCATCTCTTTCGATTATTTTTAATTTATTTCCTGCATCCCTAGTCTTTTACCAGTATAGGATTTAGTTCGAGAACCAACCTTCTCTGGAGATTGGCACAAAGGACATCTCTTTCCTTCAGCCTTTCAATGTTGATCGTATCTAGGGTGCTTAAACGTAGTTTTTATTTATTAGGTGGATATTTGACCAATAGTTTTTGGCACGCCTGGTGGGACCTCAAAGATTCCATTTCCAATAGTATTCAGGTTTGGTGTTCGCCTGTCTATAGGATAATTAGAACATATGACAACTCGATTATACCCAAAAATCTTTGAATGTGAGAGCAACGAAATCTGTATCTCATGAATACAAGATCTCAAGCCAAAAATCTAAATCATCTAATCGAGTTCTACAAACTTGATATCCAAATGTTAGGATAACATCCTCACATACCATCTATTACATCCTCATGGTTAGCCGACATATTTTCTGCTCCTATAAGTCTAGTTAGTACCGCAACCCGTTTCCCTCCATCTCATACGGCTGCTAGCGTTCCACAACCTACACCTCATATACCAGTACATATGGCTCAGAATCCTCCGCCCCATCAATAATAGCCACCAAGGCAATTATCAACATGGAATAGCTCAGGAGCCTTGAATAAGCAAGCGCAAAACCCAGTACCTCAAGTGGCTTTAAAGACCTTGCCAAATTATGATGGTACTGGAAAAACTACGTATGAGCATATCCAATATGTGGTCTCTTTGGCCACTATTCGTGACATAACAGATGAAGATGTAATGATAAAGCTGCTAGTATTATCGCTAAGAGGAAATTTGTTGTATTGGTACCAATCATTACAACCAGGAACTATCACTTCATGGGATCAGTTGGAAAATTTAATAATCAAGAATTTCCATGAACAAGCTGATCCATACTCTTTGTTGCACCAATTCACGATGATTCAGAGACATCTGCAAGAGGAGATCATGGATTTTAATGTCAAATTTGCATGAAGTTGGTAGAGAGTCCTTGACGGTTCATGACCTATGCATGAGAAAGCCACATTTTATTATCTCAAAATACTTAGCACTGATATTTGTATGGATGTACGATAGGCCAATGTGACCACATTTCCAAACCTATACACACAGGCTCAACAGGTTGAATCTAATTTGATTTTTGTAGGTAGGCTTCCTTCGAAAACAACTATACCAATCCTCCCTAATCTTCCTTAGTATCTGTATTCTAGTGCATTTTTGCAACCTATGCCATCTATGTACCTAGTTCCCTCATGGAACTCTAGCCTACCTCATATTGCTCTGATTCCTCCCCCAAAATGGTCAACTCTGAGTTTTACACAGTCACATACCCCATTAGTTCCTCAACTATCAATATCAGTTCCCTTCCCCACATTGTCTGCGCCCTTGACTCCTTTGTTGTTACCGGCACCGCAAGCACCCTTACCTTTGCTAGGTCCCATTCCACCATCTAATCCTGATTCTTTCATGATATTATTACAAGAATTGAAGTCCAATAATGTAGCATTGAGGACAATTTCTAATGAGCTCATGATGATGAGAAAGAAAGTAGAAGTTGAGTTTAGATTCCAAAGGTTCCAAACTCCACCAATTACTCGGAATCAAGATTCCACCAGAAAGGGACCTAAAAAGAGTACTACAATGCTAGAAAATGAGGAGGCTAGTATGACATAAAAGGTGTATTGGTGCTCTAAATGTAATGATCCCCATGGAGAAGAAACTTGTATGGTATGTTGAGAAGCAACACACCCCCACTAAAAAATGAAATTCCATCCTTTGAAAATGTTTAATTTTCATTTTTCCGCAGGGACCCTCTTGATGTTTTTCGGGTTTTAATTCCAAATTTTTCTTGCATTCTTTTTCAAACTTCACCTACATCAAAGTGTCCAAGTAGACTTGCATATGGCATTGATTTCAATTTAGAAATAGCGGTTTCTATTTCCGCCGACAAACTTCTAAATGCATTTTCCCTTAATCCGTGATGAATTTTAAAGTTCCGTTTGCAGATTTGGATACCCTTTGGGCTTTTTTTTAGATACTTGTAAAGTTTCATCAAATTCTGGGCATTTTGAATTTTCATCATTTTTCTACACCATGTGAAGCTGATCATTCTCGAGCAATTTAGATTCATTTTTCAAATGTTAAAATTATTTCTGAGTAAGGAAGATCCTTCACCAATATGTAAAAATGCCAAATACAGATGGAAAAAGTCACTGGAGTCAACCTACAAATTTTGGAGAATTTGCAAAGTGAAGGAAAATCTTGAGGGAAATGTCGCGATATCGCGACATGTTCCAATTTCGGACCTGTCTCATTTTTGCGAGGACACAAGCTAGGAAGAAAATCTTGAGGGAAATATCACGATATTGCGACATGTTCCATTTTCGGACATGTCTCATTTTCGCGAAGGCAAAACCTTGGAAGAAAAGCTTGAGGGAAATGTCGCGATATCGCGACATGTTCCATTTTCGGACTTGTCGGACTTTCGCTCAAATTTAATTGTACCCTAAAATATTTTAAAGTCTGATGTCGCGATTTTGTGACATGTTCCATTTTCACGAGGGTGGAAGCTTGAAAGGCATGAAGTGAAGGAAATGTTGCGATTTCGCGACATGTTCCATTTTCGCGAGGGCGGAAGCTTGAAAGGCATGAAGTGAAGGAAATGTCACAATTTCATGACATGTTCCATTTTTGCGAGGGCGGAAGCTGAAAGAAGCAAAGTGAAGGAAATGTTGCGATTTCGTGACATGTTCCATTTTTGCGAGGAAGAAAGCTTGGAAGAGACAAGGTGAAGGAAATGTCGCGATTTCACGACATGTTCCATTTTCGTGAGGAAGAAAGCTTGAAAGAAGCAAAGTGAAGGAAATGTCACGAATTTCGCGACATGTTCCATTTTCGTGAGGAAGAAGGTTTGGCAGAAACAAAGTGAAGGAAATGTCACAATTTCGCGACATGTTCTATTTTCATGAGGGCGAAAGCTGAAAGAAGCGAAGTGAAGGAAATGTCGCGATTTCGCAACATGTTCCATTTTTGCGAGGAAGAAATCCTGAAAGAAGCGAAGTGAAGGAAATGTCACGATTTTACGACATGTTCCATTTTCACGAGGAAGAAATCCTGAAAGAAGCAAAGTGAAGGAAATGTCGCAATTTCGCGACATGTTGCATTTTCGCAAGGGCAAAAGCTGAAAGAAGAAAAGTGAAGGAAATGTCGCGATTTCGCGACATGTTCCATTTTCGCGAGGAAGAAAGCCTGGAAGAGACAAGGTGAAGGAAATGTTGTGATTTCACGACATGTTCCATTTTCACGAGGAAGAAAGCTTGAAAGAAGCAAAGTAAAGGAAATGTCACGAATTTCGCGACATGTTCCATTTTCGCGAGGAAGAAGGTTTGGCAGAAACAAAGTGAAGGAAATGTTGCGATTTCGCGACATGTTCCATTTTCACGAGGGCGGAAGCTGAAAGAAGCGAAGTGAAGGAAATGTTGCGATTTCACATGTTCCATTTTCGTGATGAAGAAATCCTGAAAGAAGCGAAGTGAAAAAAATGTCACGATTTCGCGACATGCTCCATTTTCTCGAGGAAGAAAGCCTGAAAGAAGCGAAGTGAAGGAAATGTCACAATTTCGTGACATGTTCCATTTTTGCGAGGAAGAAAGCTTGAAAGAAGCAAAGTGAAGGAAATGTTGCAATTTCATGACATGTTCCATTTTCGCGAGGAAGAAAGCTTGGAAGAAGCAAAGTGAAGGAAACGTCACGATTTTGTGACATGTTCCATTTTCGCGAGGAAGAAGGTTTGGCAAAAACAAAGTGAAGGAAATGTCGTGATTTCACGACATGTTCCATTTTCACGAGGGTGGAAGCTAAAAGAAGCGAAGTGAAGGAAATGTCATGATTTCGTGACATGTTCCATTTTCGTGAGGAAGAAAGCTTGGAAGAGACAAAGTGAAGGAAATGTCACGATTTCGTGACATGTTCCATTTTCGCGAGGGCCAAGGCTTGGAAGAAACAAAGTGAAGGAAATGTCACGATTTCGCGACATGTTCCATTTTCACGAGGATGGAATCTTGAGAGAGATAAAGTGAAGGAAATGTCGCGATATCGCGACATGTTTGGACTTATATTCATTTTGCAAAATTTGACCGTTCTTTAAATTTTTCATCACCTATCCAAAAGGAAGTGGAAGCTTTTCAACATAGTCCAAATCAATTAATTAAGTAAAGTGAAAAACATTAAAAATCTAACCTTTGCTTTTCTTTTTGCAGAAGCAGATCCAACAGTTGCATAATGGCAGAAGTGATGGCGAGAAAGACAGACTTTAAGGAATTTGCCGATGGATCCATTTGCCCAAAAAATTAATGGCAAAAGTAATGACTGACAGAGAATCTCAACTCGAACCAAACAAAGGCAGCTATGCGAGGATGGAAGGCCTAGGAAGTCAGTGACTCATGCGAATTTCACAGAAGAATTAATGAGATGCTCTAACAGCTTATCAAAAGAAGAACATACATTTACACGCGGTGCCCATTTTATGAGGATCAAACCAAGTCTTATCTTCTTCATTCATGGCAAGATCCACGCGAAGATTTTTAGAGTAATTAGGGCTTATCAAAACTCTATATAAAAATGCCTTATATTGTAAAACCTCAGTAGTGGGATTTTCATGATAAGATTTAGATATTTGGAAGAAGATATTTTGAAAAGATCAGGGCCTATCCTGAGTCTATATATACTTCTCTTGAATGTAAAGTTCGAATGCAAATACTTGGAATAAAAAACATTTTAGCAATTTCTTGCAAATCTTGTTTGAATGCTTTTTTCTGTACCTGGGGTTGGTGTGAAATTGTTCTTCTGTGATAGCGTGGCCAGGAGCCTAATCTCTTTCGGATTTCGATAAGTGCATCTTCTTCTATTTTTGTCTCGCTAAGGTTTATTTATTTTAGTTGTAAATTTGTGTTATCAAGATTGAATATGCTACTAGGCTTCATTCCATTTGTTGTATGCTAGGCAAAGTTAGAGATTTAAGGTTCAGGTCTGTTCTAATTGCTCTATCCTCACCGCGCGAGGTAGGCTGCTGGTGAGAGATACCAGTTGACACCGAATTCCCTTCTATTTATGATTTTCTTTCAGATATTTGTCATCTTCGTCTTATGCTCTTAGTAGAAGGTGATCTTAGAAAGTTGGACACCTTCCTCTTTGATTGGTTTTATTGTGAAGCTAAATATTGTAACTGAAATTGGTAGTTCTGATTTGCATATAAGTTAGATAAGCTTATCTTTTCTACCCTACCATACTCTCTCTGTTCCATCGTTAAATGATTCATTTTTTATTTTATTTCAAATTTGTATTTTATTTAATCTGCTAAAGCATAAAGAGCTATATCAAAGAACTCATTGTAAATCCGATAGTCAACAAAGATAACAACCGCTAAACATTATTGAACGAAGGTCGAGCCCATTGTAAGGTAACATACAGTCCACTTGAATCTATTCCAGAAGCAAAAAAGAGTGAATAGACATTCGACCCAACTCTGTAACTCACACCTTGGATAACCAGCAAGATCCTAAAGTGAGTGGGATTTATCCCATATAAGTGTTATCGGTATTTTATGCTCATTCTTTACGGGGTGTGTATGAAAGATGAACCAACATTTAAAATTGGCACTAGAAGGAGGGCTGATTGAACTTTCGTTCAGTATTTGTTAAGGATTGTAAGTTGCTTGTGAAAAACTGGATTCTACCTATAGAGTAACCAGGTCCCACTCCAGAGCTGGAGAGCTCCTTGTGCCTGAGTTAGAAACCCCAAGGAGAAGCAGCCTTAGAAGGTCCAAGTCTTTGTCCAGCATAGTTTTATCACCACTTGTAGTTCCTCCAACTACAACTCAAAATATCATCATTAATTAGGCAGTAATGGCAAACTGGTTGGGTTCCACTGCTTTGAATATTCCTGGTGCAGCACATGATTTGCCCATAAATCCTAAGAAGTATCTTTCGACCTATAAGCATGATGGAATTAGGACAACAGAAGAACATCTAGTGGCATATAAAAATGCTCTAAAGTTGTTGAATGTGCAACATGAAGATGTGGCTTGTAGGTTATTCCCATTCACTCTCCAAGAGGGAGCATACGACTGGTTTTTGAATCTTACTAATGATTCTATTACTATTTGGAATGACTTAGAGAAATTTTTTGCATCACAATTTGGGGAAGTGATTGACCCCAGTGTGTTATATCAACAGTTTTCCAGCATTAAGAGAGGAACCAATGAGACCTTCAGATATTTCAATGTTAGATTTCAAAAGGCTTATGGTAGATTGACGGGTCATTATGTGCCAATTGCAGATCTAGCATTGGAAATTTTTAGGAATTCCCTAGATCCAGTGACCTCTATTTTCTTGAAGAGAGATGCTAATATTAGTAATCTAACAGAGGCATATAGATAAGCTTTGGTTCTTGAAAGACAATTAGGACCTCAACCTTTGAACGCTCCTCTAATTCCCTTTGTTACACAAAATACCCCTATTTTGAATCCTATCCCACATCAAATGATGTTGCCATCATGCCAAACTCCATCGATAGAAAATCCATTGGCTATAACACATGCTAAAAATATACATAATACAAAGAAAGACTCTGATAAAACAAGAGTTGAGGAAGTCTCAAAGATGGTCCAGAAGTTGGCAAATGAATTTTTGAGTTTCAAAAGGCAAGTGTCCATCGGAGACAACTCAAATAGATTTCCTTATCAACAGAATAGATTCAATAGACCACCATATGAGCCCAATAAGGATTATAAAGGTAAGGGGCATGAAGTGAATATTTGTGACTTGGCTTTGCCCAACTGGTGCAGGATACATGGAACATCTCAGCATGGGGAATTAGATTGTTTGGAGTTCTGCAATGCATTTGAAGCTTTATTTGGTGAGTTGGTTTTTCTTGAAAACCAAAGAAATGTTGATAGTCCAGTTTCATCCAAGCATAGTGTAGCTATGGTGTTAGATTCTTTCACTTTTCCAGATGAGTTAGAGAATGTTGTGGAGATGCCTATGGATGAAGTGCAAGATTTTCAATAGTATAGAAGAGACAAATACAATCTCAGGAACAGAAATCCGAAGCCTAATACTACATCTACACCTCCAAACAACTTCCATAATGTTCCTCTAGATCCATCTCCAAATAATAACCCACCTCCACCCAAGGGAGGAGATCCAAGAGTACCAGATAGATTTGCTGCTCCACTCAATAAGGGATACAATATAGTGGAGGATATAAAGAAGATCAAGGCTAACATCACTATTCATGAGTTGGCTCAAATTACTGAACAAAGGGATAATTTGATCAAGACATACTCTGAGCATATGGCCAAACCTCTAGAAAAGGAGAAGAAGATAGCAAATGCAAATATGGCCATGTATAAAGAAAATACAGAAGTTCCACCTTTCTTACTAATTGTCTGTATATTTGGAAAGAATTTACACAACTGTCTGGTGGATTCTGGTGCCTCAGCCAATGTCATGCCTCTAGCCATTTGTCAATAGTTAGGTTTAACCCCTATGAATTCTGAGAGAAGAGTTATCCAATTGGATAAAACTGAGGTTAAGGTGGTAGGTGAACTTCAGAATATACACATCCAGCTAGCATCTGAGCTGAGAGCACAACACAAAATTGACATTCAGGTGGTAGATATTCTCGTGGGATAGGGAATGCTTCTGAGCAGAGACTGGTCAAAGTCTTTGAATGGGTACTTGGCAACTGATTTATCACATATGTGTTTACCTTGGAAAGGTGTTACAAATCAGTTAAGAATTGAAAGAGAACCTAGGTATAAACACGTGATCACTGAATATAATGCCAAGAATGAGACTGTTAATATTGCTGATGTAGATATCGAGGTTTATAATCTAACAACTGCACAAAAGGGGAAACATGTTAAAGCTCATCTTGATCATGATAATGAAGTTTGGATGCTTCATGTCGATGGAGCTAAGTCTAAGCAAGGTTTTGGTACAGGGGCAGTTCTTAAAGGACCTAAAGATCAGACTTATTTTATGTCTTACCGCTTGCAGTTTACTTGCACAAATAATTTGGTAGAATATGAAGCACTAGTGCTGGGATTGAAATTTGCTTTAGATAAAGGTGTGAAAAATATCCAGGTTTTCACAGACTCAGATTTGGTGGCTAATCAGGTTAGAGGTAAATTTCGAGTGCAAGGCATCTTACCTGAAAAGATATAAACACCGAGTGTGGGATCTCATGGAGGATTTTGATGCTTTTAATTTGACACACATTCCTAGAGAAGAGAATTCACTTGCAGATGTCTTAGCTTCATCAGCCACAAATCTCAAGCCATTGGAGGAGTTCAAATGGAAGAAATTTTCAATCGAATTAATCCCTTATCCTTCGGTTCTAGATAATGTAGATAATTTTCAAGTCTTTTCTGATGACCAAAAAATTATAGATTTTTTATAGAATACCAGTGCATTTGAAAATGCTATAATTGATGATGGTGAAAATGATACTACGCTAGAATAGTTTGATGATGAAAAGGGGATAATGAGGTCGAAAGATAATAGAATTCCCAAAGGAATGGTAGAACTTGAGCGACTATTTGATGTTGACCAAATTAAAAAAAGAGGGAGTCTTGGAAATTCTATTGGTGTAGCAGGCAGTCAGACTGAGAAACTAAATGTTGGAACTGAAGAAGATACCAGACACCTTAAGTTAGCTAAAGCTTGTGACCCTGAAATTAAAAAGAATATGATTGAATTCCTTCACAGGTCCAAGGATGTTATGGCCTGGTATTATAAAGACCTAAAGGTTTTTGATCCAAAAGTTTACACCCATATAATACCTTTAAAGGAGTTCTGCAAACCCTTTCGACAGAAACAGAGGCATTTCAACGCTTTGTTGGAACCCCTCATCAAGAAGGAGGTCAAGAAATTATTGAGTGTTGCCATTATTTTTCCCATCAGACATTCTACTTGGGTAGCCAATTTAGTACCGGTTAGAAAAAAGAATGGGGAAATCCGCATGTGCATGGATTTTAGAAACTTGAACAAGGCTTCTAAAAAAGATAATTATCCTTTGCCTTCTATGGATGATGTGCTACAAATTGTGAATGGTTCAGAAATGATGTCTTTCTTAGATGGATTTTTGGGGTACAACCAGATACTGGTTGAAAGGGAAGACAGGATGAAAACTGCCTTCACGACCAAGTGGGGAACATTTGCTTATAAGAGAATGCCATTTGGATTGATAAATGTTGGAGCTACCTTTCAGCATGCAATGGATCATGCCTTCAAAGGTATCATGGGTAAGTGCATCGTTGTCTACATGGATGACTTGACAGTTTTTCTAAATCCTGGTATGACCACATAAAGCACTTGGAATCTGTCTTCAACAAATGCAGAGAGCTTGGCATTTCTTTAAATCCAAAGAAGTGTGTTTTTGGTGTAAATAAAGAAAAACTCCTTGGAAACTTAATCACCAAAGATGGCATTTCCATGGATCCTGAGAGAGTTGAAGCCATATTGGGGATACCTTTTCCCAACTCTAAGAAAGAGTTAAGATCATTTTTTGGGAAAATTAATTTTGTCAAAAAATTCATCTCTCGGTTTTGCAGAAATAGTCAAGCCGCTAAATAACATGCTGAAGAAAACTGCTAAGATTGCCTGGACAACAGAAGCCAAAGCAGCATTCCAAGAGATCAAATCTACAATCAAGCAAGCTCCAGTATTGGTGAGCTCAGATTTCAGTGCATATTTTTACCTGTACTCTTTTTCTTCTGAACACACACTTGCGGCAATTTTAACCCAATGAAGGGAAACAGGGGAGCACCCGATTGCTTTCAAAAATACCAACTTAAAGGGTGCTAAGGTAAAATACTCTCGCTTGGATAAGCAAGCCTATGCCTTGGTGAGAGCAGTCAAGCAATTCAGGCATTACATATTGAGGAGCAAAGTCCATGCTATAGTTCTTGATCCAGCTGTCAAATATTTATTAAGCTAAGATGAATTGGGTGAGCTAAGAGGTAATTAGGCCACGAGACTACAGGAATACGACTTAGAAATCCGGCTTACAAAATTAATTAGAGGACTTGGTTTATCCTGGCATATTGCTGAAATACCTGTAGAGACAGAGATTAATCAGCTGGATTCTAAGGTGGATGATTGGTATGGAGATGTCATTCATCTGCTGAGGTTTGGAATTTGTCCACCTCACCTGAATAGAACTCAAAGAAGAGCACTAAAGCTGAAATATTCTCATTTCCTACTCAAAGGAGGCAACTTGTACAGAGAAAACTATGCTGGCATATTCTTAAGATGCATTTCTCAGAATGAAGTGAACGAGGTGATGTCTAGTTTTCATGAAAAGTTAGGAGAAGGGAATTCCTCAGGTTCTGCTACTACACACAAGATATTGACAGTAGGCTATTACTGGCCTACATTGTTTAAATATGCACATTAGCATGTGAGAACTTGCCAAAAGTGTCAGATTTTTGCATCCAAGCAGGTTAATCAAGCCCTACCATTACGACCTGTTATAATAGAAAAACCTTTTATGCAATGGGGACTTGAATTCGTAGGTGTGATAAACCTGAATTCATCAACAGGGCACAAGTATGTTTTAACAGCCACTGACTATTGTACAAGATGGGTTGAAGCAACAGCCACCATGAGGAGTACAACCCATGAGGTGATCAGATTTTTAGAGTCAAATATCATAACCAAGTTTGGAGTTCCTTTAAATTTAGTGTGCGACAACGGACTAGCTTTTCAGTCATTCAAATTTGCAGAGTGGGCATACCAGAGGGGGATAGTCATCAAATTTTCATCCAACTATTATCCTGTTGGTCACGAATCTGCCACAGGAAAGGATTTTCTATGTCTATGCACCCTAGACCCGGCCAACATTGAAAGGCTGGGAGAAAGAAATGTCTCCCAGACCAATCTCCAGAGAGGGCTGGTTCCCTTACTATTTCTAAGCTTGATTAAGACTAAAGTTACTGGAAAGGAATTATAAATGTGCAAGAAAGAAACGGGAAATACATGAAAGAGATGGGAAATATGGCCACAGGCCGAACTTATATGATCAGGGAAAGAAACTCAGCAAGAATCTAACCTCAAGCATATGAACAACATATAATAATAGAATACAACATAATCCACTTACGACCTTGCATAGACAACCTTCAGGATTGCATTCCAGAACTCACTTTCTCATTTGCGATATTCAAACTCAGATGCAGAATTGAAATCTAACAACAGATTAGAAAGACGAGCATAACTGAGAAATGCATGAAATAGAAGGAAATCATTAGAAAGACGCTTGCAAAATAAGAGGCCAAATATCTCTCATTCATGCAAAGAACTTCAAAGCTTTCATGCAAAATGTCTCTCAAACTCCCGATCCCTCTTTCTGAGATCTACATTGATTTATATAGAAGTCTTGCTTCTTTACAACATTAAAAATTTGCAACGAACTTCCTCGAGATCTACAACATGTGCAACGGAAACAAGGAAATGATCCCCTTAAACCAGCCTCGAAGAAACCAAAAATTGAATGAAACAAGGAGTCGGTCGTCTTCATTAAATGGTCGTTCTTGAAACATGCTTGAACCGTTAGAAAAATCATGAACAACAGCTTTGGATAATGGAAATATTTAATTCTGGTGGCTTGGACACGTTCTTCTACCTTGCTCGCATTGGAAAGCAGCAAAACATTTAATTTTGGAGTGCTTTTAATCATTGGAAATCGCAAAACTTCATCGGGCCGTTTGAACTGCTTTCTAGCGCGAAACTGTAATAGGTCGCGAAAACGTGACATGTCACGAAATCATGACGTATCTTTGCTCCATACACTTTGTCACTTTGGAACCGCGAAAATCAACCATGTCATGAAATCACGACGTATTCGGCTCCTTTGTCTCCTTCGCTACCTTAGCTCGTGAAAACATGACGCGTCGCGAAATCATGACGTTCCATACCATTATGCTCTTTCTCCGCTCCCTTTCCACAAAAATGTGACAAGGTGCGATTTCGCTACATCTTTCTCCATGTTGTTTCAGTTTGCTACACCTTTCTCTCTTTGGGCTGTGTCTCACTTATACGTCACGAAAACAAGACAAGTCACGCTTTCGCTACGTTCTCCCATCGACATCTTTGTTTTATCTCCGGTCGCGAAAACAAACAAGTCGCGAAATCGCTACACTATCTCCCGCTGCTCAATCTTCTCTTCTAAGTCACGAAAATCTGACATGTCACGATTTCGCGACAATTTTCATCCACCCTGTACGGTCCTGCTTCTAACCCATGAAAACATGACACTCTTGCCTCAAGTGGTTCTTTAATCTCCATCATGTCACGAAATCGCGACAAGTTCTATCTCCTTGGACTTCACTGCTTTTGAACCGTGAAAATTCGTCATGTCACGAAATCGCGACGTTCCACACAATCTGGCTGCCTCTTTGCTTCCTCTTCGCGAAAACGTGACATGTCATGAAATCGCTACAATTTTTTGCACTTGGTCCTTCCGCCTCAATATGTCACGAAATCACGACGTTTCTCTGTTGCTGGACTTCATCTCCGAAAGTGTCACGAAATCGCGACGACTTTCATGCCTTAAGCTTTTCTTTCCAAATCTACCGCGACCACGCAACACGTCGCGATTTCGCGACGTCTTTCGCCTTTTGCGCCTTGCTCACTATTCTGTCGCGATATCACTACAAAGTTTATTGTCATCACCCTTTGCTTAGTTATGTCACGATTTCGTGACCATTTCTCTTACTATACTCCATGGCCATTGTAAGTCACGAAAACGTGACATGTCACGATTTCGTGACAATTTACTACGCTGCCCTCGTTGACCATTTTGACCATGAAACTCCAACACGTCGCGATATCGTGACAGTTTTACCCCCTGCTGTCGTTGACTGCGTTGACCATGATTTTGGAACACGTCACGAAATCGTGACATTTTTTGACTTTGCTTCTCTCTCCTCAACAGACCCGTGATAACGCGACATGTCGTGATATCGTGATGGTTTTGAAACTGTGCTCTCCATGCTGCTTTTTGTCGTGATTTCGTGACAGTCTTCGGACTTAGCCTTTTTTTGCATCAAAACCTGTAAAGGAGTGAGAACTTCAACATCTTATGCATGAATAATCAACAATCAAAATAATGTGGCAAAAATGCCAACATTCTTGGTGGCTCGCGGGGTATACAATTCTGCTTGTATGCACGAATCCCAGGCTTGAATCCATTGGGCAACAGAGTCAAGAAAAATTGAGAACAGAAAGAGTTGGCTGATGGGGTACATCTCGACGGACTGCTGCAACAACTCTTGCTGAATGACTGAAACTCAAGTAAATCTGTATTTGGCTTAGCTGACCAGGTGCTGTAAAAGAATCTCCATGAAAGCACCAGGGGTTGCAAAATGGAAATGAATGAAATAAGTGGAGTGAGGACTATGGAATGGAAATGATAAATGATGGAATAATGGAATGGAGGGAGTGATGCGGTAGATATAGTAATAGAGTGCTTCTGTGCTACCAGCTGCTATGAAAGGGAAATGGAGGTGAATGGAATAATGGAATGGAAGTGGAAGAGATGACAAATGCGGGATGAACTGTGGATAAATGCTAAAACAACAATGAAATTAGAAGAAAAGGAAAAGAAGAAACGGGAATAGCAGGAAGGGAAAAAGAAACAACACGAGTGGCTTGATTACTTGCAGAAGAAAAAGGAGTAGGAGAAGAAGGGAATAAAGAGGGGAAGGGAAGAAATAAAGAGGAAGCCACTAACTGCTAGGAAGGAAGAAGAAAAAGAAAGAAATAAACGTACCTACGGGCTCGCATGCAAAAAGAGCCAAAGTTGACAGAGGAAAACAATACTTTTTTTTCTCTTTTTTTTTTTTGCTATATACAATGTAACTCCCGAATTAGCTATGAACTTTTGGGAAAGACACGAACCCAAACACGGTTCTATCTCCTGGATCCCAAACCCTTGATAGACACTCAGTAGACTCCTGGTTGATGATCAGCTCAGAGTCACCAAAGATTTGAAACTGCTGCACTCCAAGTGTCCCGACCATCTTGAGACCTAGGCATGATCGTTCAGTCCCGATGTTAGCACCATTTTTGTATTGTGCTCCATCAAAATAAAGCTGATCTGGCAGAGAGTCTTGACCAACTTGATCAGGAGGCAACTTGACTTCAACCTCTTCAGGCTGCTTTGTAATGGAATAACAGCCAATTTCGGTCTCCAGCATAGCATTGAAATCAAGCATGGAAAACCCGTCTTCCAACTGAAGCTCATCTAAAACCTCATTCATCAAATCAGAACCCTCTAACTCTTCGGTTAGCATGTTAACAGACTGCATGGTCTTTCCTGCTTCATCCAACCTCTCAATATGAAAAGAGGAAGGTTTTTCATTATGAATCCGGAGTCTTTTACCTTTGAAAGGGATCTCCAAGTGGGAATAATCCAGTGCAAGGTAACCTCCCAACTTTGCAGTAAACTCTCTGGATAAGCACATACTGAAATACGGTTCTAGATCCACCACAACTATCTCTTGAATGACTGTAATCTGAGGCATAGTGTGTAAAACAATCGGGACATCCTTGATTACACCCACCATTTTCATAGGAGTACCATCTAACTGCAAGACTCCAGGGCTACTTCGTGTGTATTCCATACCCATAACTTCGCAAACTGCCTTTGGCATGACAGTTGTAGCGGCTCCAGAGTCGATCATGCAGTTATGCACGATCCAACCCTCTATTTGCAATGATAGATAAAATGGGGGTGGTCTATTTTTACCAGTGATAGAAGTGGTTAAAGCTTGAGCATAAATTGTCTGGGTAGAACCCTTTTCACTATCCTTCATAGATTTCAAATATTCTTGCAATAAATCTACCTGCCCAGGCAATTGCAATGCATCGTAAAGACTAACCTTAGCTGGGGTCTTCTTCAGTTCTTCGACAATGTTGTATGCAACCATAGCAGATTCCTTCTTTTCAATGGGGTGATCATATCTGCTCCGATACTGCTGGGTGGCTTCTACTCTCAGCCTCTTTGTCAATGAAGGGTACTTCAGCTTTTCTCTAGCTTGCTCCTCTGCTTCTGATCTTGCTTGTGCAGTTGCGGCCTTTTCTTGTGTTCTGTGTGGAACAGGATCTTTCGGTAAAACAGGCGCATCTAGCTTTGATGCTTGCACAGGAGTTTTCACTATTTTCTTCAAATCAGTTGGCACTTTTAATGGCTCTAACTTAGCAGGATCTACTGTAACAGGCTTCTTTCCAGTCCTTGTGAGAACCGAAACTTGCTCTTCCGATGGAACCATTAAGCTATGGCCCGCCTCAAGAGATCATATTGACTTGCCCTCCCGAAGAACTAGCAGCCAATGTCTGCACATAATTCAAATGAACCATGCAAGTGTCTTCTCCATGGGGATCATTGCATGTCGAACACCAATATGTTCTTTCCACAGAGACTACATCTTCATTTGCCAAAATAGTCAAGTTTTTCTCGGGTGCTTTGCTTGTTGAAGCAGCTTGTTCTCTAGTAATCGGCGGGGGTTGAAATCTCCTAGGCTGGAAATCTCGCTCAGCTTGCTTCCTTTCAATAAGCGTGATCTTATTACCCATTGCTCTTATTGCCGAATTGGCAGATTTTACCTCTTGCAAGAGTGTCGTATAAGGATCAGGATTTACAGGCGCAGGAGGTGTTGGTAAGGGCAAAGGTGTTGGTGGTGCCGGTAATGCTGGGAATGAAGTGGAAGCAGGGAATGGCAGAATGCTGGGTGCAGGCAACTGGGGATTTGTTGAAGTAGAGAGCCGAGGAACTGGGATAGGTGCAATTTGAGGTGCACTAGAATTCCATGATGGAACAGGGTACATAGAAGACATAGATTGCGAAAAAGAACTAGGATATAAATGCTATGGAATATCAGGTAAAATGGGCATTGCTACCTTTGGGGGAAGCCTGTCGATTGCAATCAAGTCTGCCTCCACCTTTTGTGCTTGCTCGAACAGTTTCGGGAAGGTCATCACATTGGACTGCCTGATCGCCAAGCCAATGTCTGTATTGAATGCTCGAAGGTAGTAGAACGTAGCTTGCTCGGGGGTAGGGCGAAGTCCTTCGGCACTCGCTACCGCCTTCTGGTGAAACGAACATTGAAATCTGCTATTGCCTCCTGCGGGTGCCTCTGGATTGCGTTAAACTGATGCAACAATGAAAATGGGTCAGCTCGTTCATGAAAATTCTTCACTAACAATTCTCCTAGCTGATCCCAGGATGCAATAGTGCCTGGTTGCAGAGATCGATACCGAGTACAACAATTTTCCTCTCAAGGATAACACTAATAACTTCACCATCACATCTTCGTCCGTTATATCGTGAATGGCTGCCAGAGAAGCTACATCATGAATATGTTCGTATGCAGTCTTTCCCGTACCATCATAGGTTGGCAAGGCTTTCAAAGCAGCACTGGGAACTGGATTTTGAGCCTACAAATTCAAGGCCCCTGAGCTGTTCCATGCTAAAAACTGCCTGGGTGGAGGATAC
Source organism: Wollemia nobilis (assembly GCA_028583015.1). Taxonomy (NCBI): domain Eukaryota; kingdom Viridiplantae; phylum Streptophyta; class Pinopsida; order Araucariales; family Araucariaceae; genus Wollemia; species Wollemia nobilis. Next base: position 744,103 of record JAQPPZ010002535.1, on the reverse strand, counting down.
TGGGCCATTGGGACTAGTGTATGTAACTGAGAAGATGGAAAACTAGTAACAATACCAGGGATTTGTGTGGATATGGCAGATGATGCAAGCGATGGGGAAACCAACCTAGAGTGTTCACCTCTTTTTGTGCTGTCAAGTTCAAAAAACTCAACAAGATCTTCAACTTTTTTGGACTTTGATCTCGTGATCATGAAGTACAGCTTTCACTGCATCCACGTTCAGAGATTTTTGGGTACTGCAGAGTCACCAAATGTTCTAACTATACGGCATGAAGGCGAACATTAAACCCTCAATACTATGGGATATTTTTGAGACAGAAACAGTCTGTCCCACCGGGCGTGCCAAAAATTGTTGGTCACGAATCTGCCACAGGAAAGGATTTTCTATGTCTATGCACCCTAGACCCGGCCAACATTGAAAGGTCGGGAGAAAGAAATGTCTCCCAGACCAATCTCCAGAGAGGGCTGGTTCCCTTACTATTTCTAAGCTTGATTAAGACTAAAGTTATTGGAAAGGAATTATAAATGTGCAGAAAGAAACGGGAAATACACGAAAGAGACGGGAAATATGGCCACAGGCCGAACTTATATGATCAAGGAAAGAAACTCAGCAAGAATCTAACCTCAAGTGCATAAACAACATATAATAATAGAATACAACATAATCCACTTACGACCTTGCGCAGACAACCTTCAGGATTGCATTCCAGAACTCACTTCCTCATTTGCAATATTCAAACTCGGATGTACGCAAATGCATGCGAGATTAGAAAGACGAGCATAACTGAGAAATACATGAAATAGAAGGAAATCATTAGAAAGACGCTTGCAAAATCAGAGGCCAAATCTCTCTCATTTATGCAAAGAACTTGAAAGCTTTCATGCAACCTGTCTCTCAAACTCCCGATCCCTTTTTCTGAGATCTACATTGATTTATATAGAAGTCTTGCTTCTTTACAACATTAAAAATTTGCAACGAACTTCCTCGAGATCTACAACATATGCAACGGAAACAAGGAAATGATCCCCTTAAACCAACCTCGGAGAAACCAGAAATTGAATGAAACAAGGAGTCGGTCGTCTTCATTAAATGGTCGTTCTTGAAACATGCTTGAACCGTTAGAAAAATCATGAACAACGAGCTTTGGATAATGGAAATATTTAATTCTGGTGGCTTGGACACGTTCTTCTACCTTGCTCGCATTGGAAAGCAGCAAAACATTTAATTCTGGAGTGCTTTTAATCATTGGAAATCGCAAAACTTCATCGGGCCGTTTGAACTGCTTTCTAGCGTGAAACTGTAATAGGTCACGAAAACGCGACATGTCATGAAATCGCGACATATCTCTGCTCCGTACACTTTGTCACTTTGGAACCGCAAAAATCAACCATGTCACGAAATCGCGACGTATTCGGCTCCTTTGTCTCCTTCGCTACCTTAGCTCGCGAAAACGTGACGCATCACGAAATCATGACGTTCCGTACCATTATGCTCTTTCTCCGCTCTGTTTCCGCGAAAATGTGACAAGGCACGATTTCGCTACACCTTTCTCCATTTTTCTTTCTAAAAAAAAATACACCTTCTTTCTTTGGCTGTGTCTCACTTATACGTCACGAAAACAAGACAAGTCACGCTTTCGCTACGTTCTCCCATCGACATCTTTGTTTTATCTCTGGGTCACGAAAACCAAACAAGTCACGAAATCGCTACACTATCTCCCCGTTGCTCAATCTTCTCTTCTAAGTCACGAAAATCCGACATGTCACGATTTCGCGACAATTTTCATCCACCCTGTACGGTCCTGCTTCTAACCCGCGAAAACGTGACACTCTTGCCTCAAGTGGTTCTTTAATCTCCATCATGTCACGAAATCGTGACAAGTTCTATCTCCTTGGACTTCACTGCTTTTGAACCGCAAAAATTCATCATGTCGCGAAATCGCGACGTTTCGCACAATCTGGCTACCTCTTTGCTTCCTCTTCGTGAAAACGCGACATGTCGCGAAATCGCTACAATTTTCTGCACTTGGTCCTTCCGCCCCAATATGTCACGAAATCGCGACGTTTCTCTGTTGCTGGACTTCATCTCCGAAAGTGTTGCACGAAATCGCGACGACTTTCATGCCTTAAGCTTTTCTTTCCAAATCTGTCGCGACCACGCAACACGTCGCGATATCGCGACGTCTTTCGCCTTTTGCGTCTTGCTCACTATTCTATCGTGATATCGCTACAAAGTTTATTGTCAACGCCCTTTGCTTAGTTATGTCACGATTTCATGACCATTTCTCTTACTATACTCTATGGCCATTGTAAGTCATGAAAACGTGACATGTCACGATTTCGACAGTTTACTACGCTGCCCCTCATTGACCACTTTGACCGCGAAACTCCAACACGTCGCGATATCGCGACGATTTTACCCCTTGCTGCCGTTGACTGCGTTGACCGCGATTTTGGAACACGTCGCGAAATCGTGACATTTTTTGACTTTGCTTCTCTCTCCTCAACAGACCCGCGATAACGCGACATGTCGCGATATCGCGACGGTTTTCAAACTGTGCTCTCCATGCTGCTTTTTGTCGCGATTTCGTGACAGTCTTCGGACTTAGCCTTTTTTTTGCATCAAAACCTGTAAAGGAGTGAGAACTTCAACATATTATGCATGAATAATCAACAATCAAAATATGCATTTCTCATTTCCTACTCAAAGGAGGCAACTTGTACAGAGAAAACTATGCTGGCATATTCTTAAGATGCATTTCTCAGAATGAAGTGAACGAGGTGATGTCTAGTTTTCATGAAAATTTAGGAGAAGGGCATTCCTCAGGTTCTACTACTGCACACAAGATATTGAGAGCAAGCTATTACTGGACTACATTGTTTAAAGATGCACATCAGCATGTGAGAACTTGCCAACAGTGTCAGATTTTTGCATCCAAGCAGGTTAATCGAGCCCTACCATCATGACCTGTTATAATAGAAAAACCTTTTATGCAATGGGGACTTGACTTCGTAGGTGTGATAAACCTGAATTCATCAGCAGGGCACAAGTATGTTTTAACAGCCACTGACTATTGTACAAGATGGGTTGAAGCAGCAGCCACCATGAGGAGTACAATCCATGAGGTGATCGAATTTTTAGAGTCAAATATCATAACCAAGTTTGGAGTTCCTTTAAATTTAGTGTGCGACAACGGACCAGCTTTTCAGTCATTCGAATTTGTAGAGTGGGCATACCAGAGGGGGATAGTCATCAAATTTTCATCCAACTATTATCCCCAAGGCAATGGACTAGCTGAGTCCACAAATAAGAATTTGATGAATGCCATCAAGAAGTCTGCTGTAGAAAAACCCAAAAAATGGCACACACTATTGAAGTATGCACTTTGGGCTGACAGGATAAGACATAAAGAAGCTCTTAAGACTTCCCCATTTGCTTTGTTGTATGGTACTCAGCCCATCGTTCCTATCTCTTTAATATTGCCTACTTATCAATTTGCTTTGAATTACTTTGATGATCATGTAGAAGTAGAAGCTCATGTGTTGGATTTAATTAATTTGCAGGATGAACGAATTCAAGCCTTGGAGCATTTTAGTCGACACCAAGAGACAGTCAAGCACTGGTTTGACAAAAGAGTCAAAGAGAAAGCCTTCAGACTTGCAGACCTGGTGCTTCTATGGGACAAAGCCCATGAAAAGAAAGGTAAACACACCAAGTTGCAACCTCTATGGATAGGGCCATACCAAATTGCCAAAATTTTAGGTAATAATGCATTTCATCTACAAGATCTGGAAGGTAATTTTATGAACCTTCCTGTCAATGGTCAATATCTGAAGCATTATTTCTCAGCTTTTCCATCCACTACATCATTTGAATAAATCATGAAGACTTTGTGCATATGTATATATTGTAAATAAAGTTTGAAGTAGTGTGTTTTTATTTTTTATTTAAAAGTTTGAAGTAGTGTGTTTTTGCTGTGTTTTATCTTTTGAGGTTTGTGCAATTTTGTCTTTATCTAGTGACATTTTTTTTTTCCTTCTTCTTTGGCTTTTAAAAAATAAAACTTGTTTGTTTGAGTTTTTTTGCCTAAACAAAGAAAACACAAATCAACATTTAAAATTGGCCTAGTGTGTTTTCATTTTGTTTTATTTTTGTTAAAAGATAGTCTGCTAGGATTAAAAAGTGGTACTACTTGTTATTTAGAAAAACAGTAGAAAGATAATTGGATTTTGTATCTTGCTTGCCATAATTATTTTGATTATAAAGAAACTACTATACTGTTTGGTTGAAGAACTCCTAGGGAATCCAAGAAAAGTTGGTCATGAGAGGGAAATCCGTTTCATAGAATTACATAAAAGCGTCCAAGGAGGTTGTTGGTACCTAGGCTAAAGCGATTAGTTGATCAATTGCTCGATCAATGAAAGATAAAAAAAAAAATTCTAGCAAGGCCTTCCAGATATCGGTATCTTTCAAAAAAGGAAAGAGAAGGTGAAAGTTGGACAAGACAACATGAAACTGGTACTATTTTCTTAAAAAAAAAAAGGTTATGTGATAGAAGGAGATAGCCAAGGCTTCCAAAGGATACATCTCAAACATTTTAACTAAGCTATAGATGCCACCTCGTAGTTGTGACTCAGGGTCTCGAAAATCTAAAGAGTAACTCTGTCGGGGTTGTAAAAGGCTAAACTAGTAAACAGAGCTCTACTCGGTTTCCCCTGCATAATCTAAATAGTTGATCAATCCGCAGTGAGCATTCGAAGCCCCAGTCATACTTGAAGGAAGGTTTATACACTTATAATCGCACATCGGAATCTTCCTTAAGTGATTCAACCTAGTATGTCTTTGGGAAACTTTAACAACTATCAGATAGTAGTTAAATCATTTTAGAAAATATTTGTGGCAAAGCATGGTACATAGTCTAAATTTTTTTGAAACTAGAATTCTGGATTCTAAATAGTGCTACTATTTTCCTTGCAGATATCACCATTTGTTGAGAAGCAACACACCCCCACTAAAAAATGAAATTCCATCCTTTGAAAATGTTTAATTTTCATTTTTCCGTAGGGACCCTCTTGATGTTTTTCGGGTTTTAATTCCAAATTTTGCTTGCATCCTTTTTCAAACTTCGCCTACATCAAAGTTTCCAAGTAGACTTGCATATGGCATTGATTTCAATTTAGAAATAGCAGTTTCTATTTTTGGCCAGCAAACTTCTAAATGCATTTTCCCTTAATCCGTGATGAATTTTAAAATTCCGTTTGCAGATTTGGATACCCTTTGGGTTTTTTTTTTAGATTCTGGGAACTTTGAATTTTCATCATTTTTCTACACCATGTGAAGCTCATCATTCTCGAGCAATTTAGATTCATTTTTCAAATGTTAAAATTATTTATGAGTAAGGAAGATCCTTCACCAATATGTAAAAATGCCAAATACAGATGGAAAAAGTCACTGGAGTCAACCTACAAATTTTGGAGAATTTGTAAAGTGAAGGAAAAGCTTGAGGGAAATGTCATGATATCGCGACATGTTCCAATTTCGGACTTGTCTCATTTTCGCGAGGACACAAGCTAGGAAGAAAAGCTTGAGGGAAATGTCGCGATATCGCGACATGTTCTATTTTCGGACATGTCTCATTTTCACGAAGGCAAAACCTTGGAAGAAAATCTTGAGGGAAATTTCGCGATATCGCGACATGTTCCATTTTCGGACTTGTTGGAATTTCGCTCAAATTTAATTGTACCTTAAAATATTTTAAAGTCCGATGTCGCAATTTCGCGACATGTTCCAGTTTCGCGAGGGCGGAAGCTTGAAAGGCATGAAGTGAAGGAAATGTCACAATTTTGTGACATATTCCATTTTTGTAAGGGTGAAAGCTTGAAAGGCATGAAGTGAAGGAAATGTCATGATTACAACACAGGTTTGGCAGAAACAAAGTGAAGGAAATGTCGCGATTTCGTGACATGTTCTATTTTCACGAGGGCGAAAGCTGAAAGAAGCGAAGTGAAGGAAATGTCATGATTTCGCAACATGTTCCATTTTCACGAGGAAGAAAGCCTGAAAGAAGTGAAGTGAAGGAAATGTCACGATTTTGCGACATGCTCCATTTTCGTGAGGAAGAAATCCTGAAAGAAGCGAAGTGAAGGAAATGTCGCAATTTCGTGACATGTTCCATTTTCGCGAGGGCAAAAGCTGAAAGGAAGCAAAGTGAACGAAATGTCGCGATTTCATGACATGTTCCATTTTCGCGAGGAAGAAAGCTTGGAAGAGACAAGGTGAAGGAAATGTCGTGATTTCATGAAATGTTCCATTTTCACGAGGAAGAAATCTTGAAAGAAGCAAAGTGAAGGAAATGTTACGAATTTCGCGACATGTTCCATTTTTGCAATGAAGAAGGTTTGGCAGAAACAAAGTGAAGGAAATGTCTCGATTTCACGACATGTTCTATTTTCACGAGGGCGGAAGCTGAAAGAAGCGAAGTGAAGGAAATGTCACGATTTCGCAACATGTTCCATTTTCGTGAGGAAGAAAGCCTGAAAGAAGCGAAGTGAAGGAAATGTCACAATTTTGTGACATGCTCCATTTTCGCGAGGAAGAAATCCTGAAAGAAGCGAAGTGAAGGAAATGTCGCAATTTTGCGACATTGAAGAACATGGAATTATACTGAGAGGGGGGGTGAATAGTATAAGACTTAAACAATTAGTAATTTTAACTTTAGATAGCAGTGGCATCAACACAACATTAATCAAGACAGAGAGCATCACACATTGAAGACCCATTTTTAACGTGGTTCACCCAAAATGCTTGGGCTACGTCCACAAAACTTTTCTCTAAAAGTTATCTCAAAGTTCTTTTTGGGAATCCTTCCCAATTACAATGTTTATGAGCCTCTGCTCAAAGGAGATACCTTCCCCTCTGCTCTGGATATGATCCCTCAGAAGATCAACTGTCTCTACCTCTTGCCAGCATGTGGAACTCCTTTCCATCGAAGACCTCCTGTCCTCAATGCTTAGCCTAAGAGACCTCTGCCTTCTATGATCACGTCCACAGCAGCTCAACAACCTGTACCAAACACAGTCAGTCGGTCTAGTACAAGTCTTCCTCTGTCTGTCAGATCTATCCAACTCTTGAACAAATCAATCCTCTGTCCACAAGCCTTCTCAAAGACTTGCCAAATCTGTCCTCAGGTTCTCTGATAGAACCAATGTACCTCTGTCCTCAAGTTCTCTGATAGAACTTTCAATCTCAGCTCACAAGTCCTCTGCTAGGACCTGTCCAAATCTGCTCACAAGTCCCCATCGAAACCTGTCCAAAACCTGCTCACAAGTCCCCAATGGAACCTGTCCAAAACCTGCTCACAAGTCCCCAATGGAACCTGTCCAAAATAGCTCACAAGTTCACCAAGAAAAACTTGCTTAGCATGAACCCACAAAGAGAATTGTTAGAGACCCAATGTGATTCATCAACCTCATAGAAGCATAAAGAGAATTGTTAGAGACTCAATATGTTCTATACTTAACTCCCAATCTCAATCTCAACTCAATCACAATCTCAAAAGAATAAGATAGATGTAGTATGCTTTTCTCAAGAACATGAAACACAACCCAACAATTGCCAAACAAGCAATATCTCATATAACAATGATACTCATGTTCTTTCCACAACCAATATCTTTTCTCAACCAATTAGGGCTTTAACAACAATGCTTATAGACAAGGTTTAACCAATATCATTCAACTCAACATTAACCTTGAAGCATTCAACCAATCATCACAAGAAAAGGAAACAAGTAGAAATCCTTTTCCCTCCAAAGATATTTGAACAAAATAGCCACCAACACAATATCACCAAATGCAAAGAATAACTTGCTCAAATCAACTCAATGGAGTAAGCCCAATATCATGAATCAAGTAAAGCAATAACTTGATCAAACAACCTCTATGGAAGCAACTCAACCATCAAACTCAAAACAGCCAACCAAGGGTTCCACCAACTCAATGCAAGTAGCTTGACTCACAAACCCTAGTGCACAAAGCTTCCACTATCTCAAACCAAAAATTATGCATTCATCAAAAACTCTCCTTAAGGATAACAATGCATAAGTAGTCTTCAACAAACCAGAAAATAGGATTTACACCCAATCAAAGAAAACCTAGTTGAAAACCTTTTCACTCCAACCTTATTTCAGAAAACATACACCAATCATACTCATAAGAAGAATGTGCCCATACCTTATTGGAGTAGAAGAAACTTGACCCTTAAAGCTGTCACCACACACAACCCTCAAACTTCCAACCAAGTTAGGGTTAGAACCAAGATAAATGAGCATATAAAAACTTTCCTTAATACACCTTTTAGCTTCTCTTCTTTTGAAAACAACCACCAAAGAAGTCAAAAACACAACAACCAAAACTTACACCTTATATCTCCATTTTAAACTTTAGCATAGCAAAAGACTAATCTCAAAAATACAACCAAAGAAATATCCCCTTATTTCTCCTATGTCTTTTAAACAATGCTAAACAATGCCAAAAATTATATCAAGAAATTAATCACACCTTAGAATGGCTGCCCTTGAAGAATCCGAAAATCGTGGAATGGCTGCCCTTGACGAATCCGAAAATCGTGGAACAAAATACGTTTTAACAAAAACGTGACTTAATCCATGCACAGCTCCCTCCATGGGAATCGAAATGCAGACCTCCGCCTACGCAAAGCCCAAATGCAGCCTATGCTGCCACTAGCCCACAAGGGGCTAACGAAGTCTAAGACAGACTTCCTACCACTTCAACGAACAAGCACTTCGTAAGTTTTTCAAACGCGAGCTCTCTTCTTCCGCGGCGTCAACAGAGCATCGATCACAGCCAAAAATTAATGCATTCAAAATTCTCAAGAGGAGTTAAACCTTAGGATCCTTCCCATATTTATAGTCCAATCGTGGACTTTAGAACACGTCGACGACAGAGAAACGTAATTTCGAATTTAATCGAAATTGCTTTCTAAAGGGTTTAAAAACCCTTAATTAATTTTAATAAATTAAGAATAAAAAAGGTTTAAAAACCTTTAAATATTTTTAATAAATTAAAAATAATTTCTCCCTTAATTAATTAAATAATTAATTAATTAAAACCTTGAAGGGTTTTAAATAATAATTAAATAATAAAGAGAACCTCCATTGGTTTTAATAAAAACCATTTAACTTGGTTTTAATAAAAACCCTATCCAAAAACCTTATCCAATGGAATCTCTCCGGATTCTCTTAAAAATATTCTCTTGGAATCTTTCACCTTTGAAGCCAACACATCCTCTTAACATTAATGCCATTTCCTTTTGACATCAATGACAACTCATAGACAAGGAGCTAGGATCTCAAACCCAAAATTGCCAACAATCTCCCCCTTTGTCATTGATGGCAAACCATGCTTCTCAACAACAAAAAACTCAACATAAACAACTCCCCCTGTCTTGAGGCTCTCCCCCTTACTCAAATCTCTCCCCCTTTGTCATCAATGGCAAAGGGTCACCTTTGGGGCTCGGAACTAAGAATGAGCTTCTTAGCTTAGTCCCTCCCCCACCTCCTGATGAGGTGATTAATTCTGGGGTGGGAGTACAACTCCCAATTTCTCCCTTAGATACTCAAACATATCTCTTGGAAGAGGTTTGGTGAAGATATCTGCAATCTGCTCTTTAGTAGACACATACTCTACCTTGACCTGCTTGTCTTGCACTTTCTCCCTTAGAAAGTGATACTTGATGGAAATATGCTTTGTCCTTGAGTGCATTACCGATTTTTGGAAATACTTATGGCACTTGTATTATCACAAAGTATGGAGATGGGTTGTTCATGCTTGACTTTGAAATCCTCCAAGGTGGTTTTCATCCATAAAACCTGTGTACACCCAGCCATTGCTGCTATGTATTCAGCCTCTGCTGTAGATAAGGAAACTGAAGGTTGTTTCTTACTTAGCCACGAAACCAAACTCTTTCCCAGAAAGAATGCTCCACCACTAGTGCTTTTCCTATCATCAATACTGCCTGCCCAATCTGCATCTGTATAAGCTGTGAGGGTGAAATCATCACCTTTGGGATACCAAAGCCCAAAGTCCATAGTGCCCTTCAGATATCTGAATATCCTCTTAACTGCTATAACATGAGAATATTTAGGAGCTGCCTGAAATCTTGCTACTAACCCAACTGCCTGCATGATATCTGGTCTGGTAGCTGTAACATATAATAAACTGCCAATCATAGATCTGTACAACCTCTGATCTACCACTGGAGAATCATCATCTTTACTCATCTTGCACCCTGTAATCATTGGAGTACACACTGGTTTGCTGTCCATCATCCCAAATTTCTTCAACATTTCTTTGATATACTTTCCTTGAGAGAGAAATATACCATCTTTTGATTGAGCAATCTGAAGACCTAAAAAGAATGACAGCTCTCCAATCATAGACATCTCAAATTCCTTCTGCATGGTGTTAGCAAAAACTTTGCACATCTGAGTATTATTTCCCCCAAAGATAATATCATCAACATAGACAACTATAATCAGCATATTATCACCTTCATCCTTAATATACAAATTGCTATCTGCCACACCTTTCCTGAAGCCTTGCTCATGAAGATACCTGTCAAGTCTTGAGTACCAAGCCCTAGGTGCTTGCTTTAACCCATACAAGGCCTTTTTCAGTTTGCACACATAGTCTGATTGTTCTGAGAGAGACACTCCTTCCGGCTGTTCTATGTAGACTTCTTCTTCCAACACCCCATTTAGAAAAGCTGATTTTACATCCATTTGATATACCTTGAATGATTTGAAGCTTGAAAGGGCCAAAAACATTCTGATAGCTTCAAGACGAGCAACAGGAGCAAACGTCTCTTCGAAATCAACACCTTCTACTTGAGCATAACCTTTGCAGACTAACCTAGCTTTGTTTCTGACAATCTTTCCAACCTCATTGAGTTTATTTCTGAATATCCATTTTGTGCCAATGACATTCTTGTCCTTAGGTCTTGGAACCAATTCCCAAGTTTCACTTTTCTCTATTTGATTTAGCTCTTCATCCATTGCTTTTACCCAAAACTTATCTGCACATGCTTCATTGAAATCTTTTGGCTCAATTTGAGATAATAATGAAACATTTGTAGAATCATGTGAGGGAATGACTCTTCTTCTTGTTTGCCTCCTATTTGGATCACCAATGATCAAATATTTGGGATGATGTTTCTGAACATATCGTGAAGGAGTTTTGGGAAGCAGTTGTTGACTTTCCTCTTCTTCATCTGAAACCTCTCTGAATTCTTCTTGACAAATTTCATCACTGAGTTCCTTGACTGGTTCTCTTATCCCTATCTTTTCATCAACTGTTACATTTATGCTCTCTACAACTGTATGGGTTCTTTTGTTGAAGCATCTGTAGGCCTTGCTTCTACTGGAATATCCAAGAAAGATTCCCTCATCACACCTAGGATCAAACTTACCCAAATTCTGATCTTCCCTTCTGATGAAGCACTTACTTCCAAACACTTTGAAGTATTTTACTGTAGCTGGTCTTCCTTTCCACAACTCATAAGGAGTTTTATGATGGTTGACTCTAAGTTGGGCCCTGGTGATAATGTAGACTGTTGTACTGACTGCCTCTTTCCAAAAACCATCTGAAAGTTTTGACTCATTTAACATAGCTCTAGCCATATTTTCAATAGTTCTATTTTTCCTTTCAACTACTCCATTTTGTTGAGGAGTTCTTGCTTCGTTGAATATTCTCTTTTGATTCCTTGTTGCTCACGAGTATTCCACAAATTCATTTGAAGTGAACTCTCCTCCTCTATCCGATCTTAAGCATTTGATTCTCTTGTCGGTCTCATTTTCAATCATTTCTTTGAAAGCTTTAAATTTTTCAAAAGCTTCAGATTTTTCTTTGAGAAAAGTAACCCAAGTCATTCTAGAATAATCATCTATAAACAGACATGAAGTAGCTTTCTCCCTGAATGCTACGAGTTCTGGTAGGGCCACATAAATCAGTATGAATAAGATCCAATGGTTTTGAAGAAGTATACCCTTTTGATTTGAAACTGGTTCTGGTCTGTTTTCCATGTTGACAAGGACCACAAATGATGTTATGGGGCCTTTTTATTTTGGGCAAGTCTCTAACTGCTTCCTTGTTACTAATATTGACAAGATTATCAAAGCTCAAATGCCCCAATATTTTATGCCATAACCAACTCTCATCTTCTTGAGTTAGAAAACACTTTTCCTTTTTTATCTCACTTAGCATGTAAAGATTGTTTGGAGTCCTTGTAGCACTAGCAATGAGTTTTCCATTTTTTTCTTTACTTATCTCACATCTATCTGAAAAGAAAGATACTATGTGTCCTTGATCACAAAGTTGACTCACACTTAGAAGATTATGTCTTAGGCCTTCTACATAAAGCACATTTTCTGTTTTGGATTTCCCATCCAAACTAAGAGTCCCCTTACCACAGATTTTAGCTGACCTGTTATCTCCAAAACTAACTGTTCCTCTGTTTGTTTCTTTTAAGATCAAAAACTTTTCCTTTTCGCCAGTCATATGTTTTGAACAACCACTATCAAGATACCATTTCTCTACTTTGTCTAGAGCATGAAAAGCAGTTTGAGCTATCATTGACTTAGATTTGATCTCATTTTTCTTTTTAGTGAACTCAAGGCTAGATCTATCCAAACTGCACATCCTTGCTATATGCCCAAAATTATTGCACTTGTAACACATGACATCTTTATTCATAAGAGGTGCAAAAGAATTAACATTTTCCTTACTATGGCTATTCAAAGACTTATTGCAATACATAGCTTTGTGACCAAATTTCTTGCAAGAAAAACAATAGCCATGGAAAGTATTTTGTAACCTGTTTTGATGCTTTGGATGATTGTCCTTCTTGTGACCAACTGGAATCCACCGCTCTTCAGGATGAAAATTGATCTTGCTTGAAGACCCTATTTCTTGAATGGTGATACCATCCTTATTTTGCTTTTCACACGGAGTATTCTGTCTGAGAGCCAGTTGTTCCAACTTCACTCTAAGAGACATAACCTCTTCTTCTAGTTTCTCGCAATCAGCTTCCTTTCCTTTGAGAACCTCTGTCAGAACCTGTTCAATCTTCTTCCCTTCTTCAACTAGAATTTTGAAGTCTATAACACTTTGAGACAATTCTGATCTTGCTATCTCTTCTTCCTGACATTGATGTTGGAGAGCAAAATTCTCTTCCCTAAATTTCTCAAGCTTTCTCAAAGCCAAGAAGAATTCACCTTTGAGATCGAACTCAAACTCTTCATCTCTTTCTAAATCTGTATGTTCCTCTGATAGATCCTTCTCCAAGCTGTTAGGCTCTTTCTGGAGAGACCTGCTCTGATACCAATTGAAGAACATGGACTTATACTGAGAGGGGGGGTGAACAGTATAAGACTTAAACAATTAGTAATTTTAACTTTAGATAGCAGTGGCATCAACACAACATTAATCAAGACAGAGAGCATCACACATTGAAGACCCATTTTTAACATGGTTCACCCAAAATGCTTGGGCTACGTCCACAAAACTTTTCTCTAAAAGTTATCTCAAAGTTCTTTTTGGGAATCCTTCCCAATTACAATGTTTATGAGCCTCTGCTCAAAGGAGATACCTTCCCCTCTGCTCTGGATATGATCCCTCAAAAGATCAACTGTCTCTACCTCTTGCCAGCACGTGGAACTCCTTTCCATCGAAGACCTCCTGTCCTCAATGCTTAGCCTAAGAGACCTCTGCCTTCTATGATCACGTCCACAGTAGCTCAGCAACCTGTACCAAACATAGTCAGTCGGTCTAGTACAAGTCTTCCTCTGTCTGTCAGATCTATCCAACTCTTGAACAAATCAATCCTCTATCCACAAGCCTTCTCAAAGACTTGCCAAATCTATCCTCAGGTTCTCTGATAGAACCAATGTACCTCTGTCCTCAAGTTCTCTGATAGAACTTTCAATCTCAGCTCACAAGTCCTCTGCTAGGACCTGTCCAAATCTGCTCACAAGTCCCCATCGAAACCTGTCCAAAACCTGCTCACAAGTCCCCAACGGAACCTGTCCAAAACCTGCTCACAAGTCCCCAATGGAACCTGTCCAAAATAGCTCACAAGTTCACCAAGAAAAACTTGCTTAGCATGAACCCACAAAGAGAATTGTTAGAGACCCAATGTGATTCATCAACCTCATAGAAGCATAAAGAGAATTGTTAGAGACTCAATATGTTCTATACTTAACTCCCAATCTCAATCTCAACTCAATCACAATCTCAAAAGAATAAGATAGATGTAGTATGCTTTTCTCAAGAACATGAAACACAACCCAACAATTGCCAAACAAGCAATATCTCATATAACAATGATACTCATGTTCTTTCCACAACCAATATCTTTTCTCAACCAATTAGGGCTTTAACAACAATGCTTATAGACAAGGTTTAACCAATATCATTCAACTCAACATTAACCTTGAAGCATTCAACCAATCATCACAAGAAAAGGAAACAAGTAGAAATCCTTTTCCCTCCAAAGATATTTGAACAAAACAGCCACCAACACAATATCACCAAATGCAAAGAATAACTTGCTCAAATCAACTCAATGGAGTAAGCCCAATATCATGAATCAAGTAAAGCAATAACTTGATCAAACAACCTCTATGGAAGCAACTCAACCATCAAACTCAAAACAGCCAACCAAGGGTTCCACCAACTCAATGCAAGTAGCTTGACTCACAAATACAAACCCTAGTGCACAAAGCTTCCACTATCTCAAACCAAAAATTATGCATTCATCAAAAACTCTCCTTAAGGATAACAATGCATAAGTAGTCTTCAACAAACCAGAAAATAGGATTTACACCCAATCAAAGAAAACCTAGTTGAAAACCTTTTCACTCCAACCTTATTTCAGAAAACATACACCAATCATACTCATAAGAAGAATGTGCCCATACCTTATTGGAGTAGAAGAAACTTGACCCTTAAAGTTGTCACCACACACAACCCTCAAACTTCCAACCAAGTTAGGGTTAGAACCAAGATAAATGAGCATATAAAAACTTTCCTTAATACACCTTTTAGCTTCTCTTCTTTTGAAAACAACCACCAAAGAAGTCAAAAACACAACAACCAAAACTTACACCTTATATCTCCATTTTAAACTTTAGCATAGCAAAAGACTAATCTCAAAAATACAACCAAAGAAATATCCCCTTATTTCTCCTATGTCTTTTAAACAATGCTAAACAATGCCAAAAATTATATCAAGAAATTAATCACACCTTAGAATGGCTGCCCTTGAAGAATCCAAAAATCGCGGAATGGCTGCCCTTGACGAATCCGAAAATCGCGGAACAAAATACGTTTTAACAAAAACGTGACTTAATCCATGCACAACTCCCTCCGCGGGAATCGAAACGCAGACCTCCGCCTACGCAAAGCCCAAACGCAGCCTATGCTGCCACTAGCCCACAAGGGGCTAACGAAGTCTAAGACAGACTTCCTACCACTTCAACGAACAAGCACTTCGTAAGTTTTTCAAACGCGAGCTCTCTTCTTCCGCGGCGTCAACAGAGCATCGATCGCAGCCAAAAATTAATGCATTCAAAATTCTCAAGAGGAGTTAAACCTTAGGATCCTTCCCATATTTATAGTCCAATCGTGGACTTTAGAACACGTCGGCGACAGAGAAACGTAATTTCGAATTTAATCGAAATTGCTTTCTAAAGGGTTTAAAAACCCTTAATTAATTTTAATAAATTAAGAATAAAAAAGGTTTAAAAACCTTTAAATATTTTTAATAAATTAAAAATAATTTCTCCCTTAATTAATTAAATAATTAATTAATTAAAACCTTGAAGGGTTTTAAATAATAATTAAATAATAAAGAGAACCTCCATTGGTTTTAATAAAAACCATTTAACTTGGTTTTAATAAAAACCCTATCCAAAAACCTTATCCAATGGAATCTCTCCGGATTCTCTTAAAAATATTCTCTTGGAATCTTTCACCTTTGAAGCCAACACATCCTCTTAACATTAATGCCATTTCCTTTTGACATCAATGACAACTCATAGACAAGGAGCTAGGATCTCAAACCCAAAATTGCCAACAATCTCCCCCTTTGTCATTGATGGCAAACCATGCTTCTCAACAACAAAAACTCAACATAAACAACTCCCCCTGTCTTGAGGCTCTCCCCCTTACTCAAATCTCTCCCCCTTTGTCATCAATGGCAAAGGGTCACCTTTGGGGCTCGGAACTAAGAATGAGCTTCTTAGCTTAGTCCCTCCCCCACCTCCTGATGAGGTGATTAATTTTGGGGTGGGAGTACAACTCCCAATTTCTCCCTTAGATACTCAAACATATCTCTTGGAAGAGGTTTGGTGAAGATATCTGCAATCTGCTCTTTAGTAGACACATACTCTACCTTGACTTGCTTGTCTTGCACTTTCTCCCTTAGAAAGTGATACTTGATGGAAATATGCTTTGTCCTTGAGTGCATTACCGGATTTTTGGAAATACTTATGGCACTTGTATTATCACAAAGTATGGAGATGGGTTGTTCATGCTTGACTTTGAAATCCTCCAAGGTGGTTTTCATCCATAAAACTTGTGTACACCCAGCCACTACTTGCTATGTATTCGGCCTCTCTTGTAGATAAGGAAACTAAAGGTTGTTTCTTACTTAGCCACGAAACCAAACTCTTTCCCGAAAAGAATGCTCCACCACTAGTGCTTTTCCTATCATCAATACTGCCTCGCCCAATCTGCATCTGTATAAGTCTGTGAGGGTGAAATCATCACCTTTGAGATACCAAAGCCCAAAGTCCATAGTGCCCTTTAGATATTTGAATATCCTCTTAACTGCTATAACATGAGAATCTTTAGGAGCTGCTTGAAATCTTGCTACTAACCCAATTGCCTGCATGATATCTGGTCTGGTAGCTGTAACATATAATAAAATGCCAATCATAGATCTGTACAACCTCTGATCTGCCACTGGAGAATCATCATCTTTACTCATCTTGCACCCTGTAATCATTGGAGTACACACTGGTTTGCTGTCCATCATCCCAAATTTCTTCAACATTTCTTTGATATACTAATGATTCTATTACTAGTTGGAATGACTTAGAGAAAGTTTTTGTATCACAATTTGGGGAAGTGATTGACCCCAGTGTGTTATATCAATAGTTTTCCAGCATTAAGAGAGGAACCAATGAGACCGTCAGATATTTCAATGTTAGATTTCAAAAGGCTTATGGTAGATTGACGGGTCATTATGTGCCAACTACAGATCTAGCATTGGAAATTTTAAGGAATTCCCTAGATCTAGTGACCTCTATTTTCTTGAAGAGAGATTCTAATATTAGTAATCTAACAGAGGCATATAGAGAAGCTTTAGTTCTTGAAAGACAATTAGGACCTCAACCTTTGAATGCTCCTCTAATTCCCTTTGTTACACAAAATACCCCTGTTTTGAATCCTATCCCACATCAAATGATGTTGCCATCATGCCAAACTCCACCGATAGAAAATCCATTGGCTGTAACACATGCTGAACATATACAGAATACAGAGAAAGACTTTGATAAAACAAGATTTGAGGAAGTCTCAAAGATGGTCCAGAAGTTGGCAAATGAATTTTTGAGTTTCAAAAGGCAAGTGTCCACCGGAGACAACTCAAATAGATTTCCTTATCAACATAATAGATTCAATAGACCACCATATGAGCCCAATAAGGATTATAAAGGTAAGGGGCATGAAGTGAATATTTGTGACTTGGCTTTGCCCAACTGGTGCAGGATACACGAAACATCTCAGCACGGGGAATTAGATTGTTTGGAGTTCTGCAATGCCTTTGAAGCTTTATCTGGTGAGTTGGTTTTTCTTGAAAACCAAAGAAACGCTGATGGTCCAGGTTCATCCAAACATAGTACAGCTATGGTGTTAGATTCTTTCACTTTTCCAGATGAGTCAGAGAATGTTGTGGAGATGCCTATGGATGAAATGCAAGATTTTCAATAGTATAGAAGAGACAAATACAATCTCAGGAACAAAAATTCGGAGCCTAATACTACATCTACACCTCCAAAAAACTCCCATAATGTTCCTCTAGATCCATCTCCAAATAATAACCCACCTCCACCCAAGGGAGGATATCCAAGAGTACCAGATAGATTTGTTGCTCCACTCAATAAGGGATACAATATAGTGGAGGATATGAAGAAGATCAAGGCTAACATCACTCTTCATGAGTTGGCTCAAATTACCGAACAAAGGGATAATTTGATCAAGACATACTCTGAGCATACATCCAAACCTCTAGAAAATGAGAAGAAGATAGCAAATGCAAATATGGCCATGTATAAAGAAAAGACTAAAGTTCCACCTTTCTTACTAACTGTCCGTATATTTGGAAAGAATTTACACAACTGTCTGGTGGATTCTGGTGCCTCAGCCAATGTCATGCCTCTAGCCATTTGTCAACAGTTGGTTTTAACCCCTATGAAGTCTGAGAGAAGAGTTATTGGATAAAACTGAGGTTAAGGTGGTAGGTGAACTTCAGAATATACACATCCAACTAGCATCTGAGCCGAGAGCACAACACAAAATTGACATTCAGGTGGTAGATATTCCCGTGGGATAGGGAATGCTTCTGAGCAGAGACTGGTCAAAGTATTTGAATGGGTACTTGGCGACTGATTTATCACATATGTGGTTAACTTGGAAAGGTTTTGCAAATCAGTTAAGAATCAAAAGAGAACCTAGGTATAAACACGTGATCACTAAATATAATGCCAAGAATGAGACTGTTAATATTGTTGATGTAGATATCGAGGTTTATAATCTAACAACTGCACAAAAGGGGAAACCTGTTAAAGCTCATCTTGATCATGATAATGAAGTTTGTATGCTTCATGTCGATGGAGCTAAGTCTAAGCAAGGTTCTGGTACAGGGGCGGTTCTTAAAGGACCTAAAGATCAGACTTATTTTATGTCTTATCGCTTGCAGTTTTCTTGCACAAATAATTTGGCAGAATATGAAGCACTAGTGTTGGGATTGAAATTTGCTTTAGATAAAGGTGTGAAAAATATCCAAGTTTTCACAAACTCAAATTTGGTGGCTAATCAGGTTAGAGGTAAATTTTAGTGCAAGGCATCTTACCTGAAAAGATATAAACACTGAGTGTGGGATCTCATGGAGGATTTTGATGCTTTTAATTTGACACACATTCCTAGAGAAGAGAATTCACTTGCAGATGTCTTAGCTTCATCAGCCACAAATCTCAAGCCATTGGAGGAGTTCAAATCGAAGAATTTTTCAATCGAATTAATCCCTTGTCCTTCGGTTCCAGATAATGTAGACAATTTTCAAGTCTTTTCTGATGACCAACAAATTATAGAATTTTTATAGAATACCAATGCATTTGAAAATGCTATAATTGATGATGGTCAAAAGGATACTATGCTAGAACAGTTTGATGATGAAAAGGGGATAATGAGGTTGAAATATAATAGAATTCCCAAAGGAATGGTAGAACTTGAGCGACTGTTTGATGTCGACCAAATTAAAAAAAGAGGGAGTTTTGGAAATTCTATTGGTGTAGCAGGCAGTGAGACTGAGAAACTAAATGTTGGAACTAAAGAAGATCCTAGACACCTTAAGTTAGCTAAAGCTTGTGACCCTAAAATTAAAAAGAATATGATTGAATTCCTTCATAGGTCCAAGGATGTTATGGCCTGGTCTTATAAAGACCTAAAGGTTTTTGATCCAAAAGTTTACACCCATATAATACCTTTAAAGGAGTTCTGCAAACCCTTTCGACAGAAACAGAGGCATGTCAATGTTTTTTTGGAACCCCTCATCAGGAAGGAGGTCGAGAAATTATTGAGTTCTGCCATTATTTTTCCCATCAGACATTCTACTTGGGTAGCCAATTTAGTATCGGTTAGAAAAAAGAATGGGGAAATCCGCCTGTGCATGGATTTTAGAAACTTGAACAAGGCTTCTAAAAAAGATAATTATCCTTTGCCTTCTATGGATGATGTGCTACAAATTGTGAATGGTTCAGAAATGATGTCTTTCTTAGATGGATTTTTGGGGTACAACCAGATACTGGTTGAAAGGGAAGACAGGATGAAAACTGCCTTCACGACCAAGTGGGGAACATTTGCTTACAAGATAATGCCATTTGGATTGATAAATGCTGGAGCTACCTTTCAGCGTGCAATGGATCATGCCTTCAAAGGTATCATGGGTAAGTGCATCGTTGTCTACATGGATGACTTGACAGTTTTTTCTAAATCCCGGTTTGACCACGTAAAGCACTTGGAATCTGTCTTCAAAAAATGCAGAGAGTTTGGCATTTCTTTAAATCCAAAGAAGTGTGTTTTTGGTGTAACTGAAGGAAAAATCCTTGGACACTTAATCACCAAATATGGCATTTCCATGGATCCTGAGAGAGTTGAAGCCATATCGGGGATACCTTTTCCTAACTCTAAGAAAGAGTTAAGATCATTTTTTGGGAAAATTAATTTTGTCAAAAAATTCATCTCTGGTTTTGCAGAAATAGTCAAGCCGCTAAATAACATGCTGAAGGAAACTACTAAGATTGCTTGGACAACAGAAGCCAAAGCATCATTCCAAGAGATCAAATCTACAATCAAGCAAGCTCCAGTACTGGTGAGCCCAAATTTCAGTGCAAATTTTTACCTGTACTCTTTTTCTTCTGAACACACACTTGCGGCAGTTTTAACCCAATGAAGGGAAACATGGGAGCACCCGATTGCTTTCAAAAGTACCAACTTAAAGGGTTTTGAGGTAAAATACTCTTGCTTGGATAAGCAAGCCTATGCCTTGGTGAGAGCCGTCAAGCAATTCAGGCATTACATATTGAGGAGCAAAGTCCATGCTATAGTTCTTGATCCAGCTGTCAAATATTTATTAAGCTAAGATGAATTGGGTGAGCTAAGAGGTAATTGGGTCACAAGACTACAGGAATACGACTTAGAAATATGGCCTGCAAAATTAATTAGAGGACTTGGTTTATCTCGACATATTGCTGAAATACCTGTAGAGACAGAGATTAATTAGTTGGATTATGGGGTGGATGATTGGTATGGAGATGTCATTCATTTGCTGAGGTTTGGAATTTGTCCACCTCACCTGAATAGAACTCAAAGAAGAGCACTAAAGCTGAAATCTGCTCATTTCCTACTCAAAGGAGGCAACTTGTACAGAGAAAACTATGCTGGCATATTCTTAAGATGCATTTCTCATAATGAAGTGAATGAGGTGATGTCTAGTTTTCATGAAAAGTTAGGAGCAGTGGCATTCCTCGGGTTCCGCTACTGCACACAAGATATTGAGAGCAGGCTATTACTGGCCTACATTGTTTAAAGATGCACATCAGCATGTGAGAACTTGCCAACAGTATCAAATTTTTGCATCCAAGCAGGTTAATCGAGCCCTACCATTATGACCTGTTATAATAGAAAAACCTTTTATGCAATGGGGACTTGACTTCGTAGGTGTGATAAACCTGAATTCATCAGCAGGGCACAAGTATGTTTTAACAGCCACTGACTATTGTACAAGATGGGTTGAAGCAACAACCACCATGAGGAGTACAACCCATGAGGTGATCGGATTTTTAGAGTCAAATATCATAACCAAGTTTGGAGTTCCTTTAAATTTAGTGTGTGACAATGGACTAGCTTTTCAGTCATTCAAATTTGTAGAGTGGGCATACCAGATGGGGATAGTCATTAAATTTTCATCCAACTATTATCCCCAAGGCAATGGATTAGCTGAGTCCACAAATAAGAATTTTATGAATGCCATCAAGAAGTCTGCTGTAGACAAACCCAAACAATGGCACACACTATTGAAGTATGCACTTTGGGCTGACAGGATAAGACATAAAGAAGCTCTTAAGACTTCCCCATTTGCTTTGTTGTATGGTAATCAGCCCATCATTGCTATCTCTTTAAAATTGCCTACTTATCAATTTGCTTTCAATTACTTTGATGATCATGCAGAAGTAGAAGCTCGTGTGTTGGATTTAATTAATTTGCAGGATGAACGAATTCAAGCCTTGGAGCATTTTAGTCGACACGAAGAGACAGTCAAGCACTAGTTTGACAAAAGAGCCAAAGAGAAAGCCTTCAGACTTGCAGACCTGGTGCTTCTATGGGACAAAGCCCATGAAAAGAAAGGTAAACACACCAATTTGCAACCTCTATGGATAGGGCCATACCAGATTTCCAAAATTTTAGGTAATAATGCATTTCGTCTACAAGATCTGGAAGGTAATTTTATGAACCTTCTTGTCAATGGTCAATATCTGAAGCATTATTTCTCAGCTTTTCCATCCACTACATCATTTGAATAAATCATGAAGACTTTGTGCATATGTATATATTGTAAATAAAGTTTGAAGTAGTGTGTTTTTATTTTTTATTTAAAAGTTTGAAGTAGTGTGTTTTTGCTGTGTTTTATCTTTTGAGGTTTGTGCAATTTTGTCTTTATCTAGTGACATTTTTTTTTTTTCCTTCTTATTTGGCTTTTAAAAAAAAAAACTTGTTTGTTTGAGTTTTTTTGCCTAAACAAAGAAAACACAAATCAACATTTAAAATTGGCCTAGTGTGTTTTCATTTTGTTTTATTTTTGTTAAAAGATAGTCTGCTAGGATTAAAAAGTGGGACTACTTGTTATTTAGAACAACAGTAGAAAGATAATTGGATTTTGTATCTTGCTTGCCATAATTATTTTGATTATAAAGAAACTACTATACTGTTTGGTTGAAGAACTCCTAGGGAATCCAAGAAAATTTGGTCATGAGAGGGAAATCCGATTCATAGAATTACATCAAAGCGTCCAAGGAGGTTGTTGGTACCTAGGTTGAAGCGATTAGTCGATCAATTGCTTGATCAACGAAAGATAAAAAAAAAATTCTAGCAAGGCCTTCCAGATATTGGTATCTTTCAAAAAAGGAAAGAGAAGGTGAAAGTTGGACAAGCCAACATGAAACTGGTACTATTTTCTTCAAAAAAAAAAAGGTTATGTGATAGAAGGAGATAGCCAAGGCTCCCAAAGGATACATCTCAAATGTTTTCACCAAGCTATAGATGCCACCTCGTAGTTGTGACTCAGGGTCTCAAAAATCTAAAGAGTAACTCTGTCGGGGCTATAAAAGGCTAAACTAGTAAACAGAGTTCTACTCAGTTTCCCCTACATAATCTAAATAGCTGATCAATCCGCAGTGAGCATTCGAAGCCCCAGTATTACTTGAAAGAAGGTTTATACACTTATAATCGCACATCGGAATCTTCCTTAAGTGATTCAACCTAGTATGTCTTTGGGAAACTTTAACAACTATCAGATAGTAGTTAAATCATTTTAGAAAATATTTATGGCAAAGCATGGTACATAGTCTAAATTTTTTTGAAACTAGAGTTCTGGATTCTAAATAGTGCTACTATTTTCCCCACAGATATCGCCATTTGTTGAGAAGCAACACACCCCCACTAAAAAATGAAATTCCATCCTTTGAAAATGTTTAATTTTCATTTTTCCGTAGGGACCCTATTGATGTTTTTCGGGTTTTAATTCCAAATTTTGCTTGCGTCCTTTTTCAAACTTCGCCTACATCAAAGTTTCCAAGTAGACTTGCATATGGCATTGATTTCAATTTAGAAATAGCAGTTTCTATTTTTGGCCAGAAAACTTCTAAATGCATTTTCCCTTAATTCGTGATGAATTTTAAAGTTCCGTTTGCAGATTTGGATACCCTTTGGGCTTTTTTTTTAGATTCTGGGCACTTTGAATTTTCATCATTTTTCTACACCATGTGAAGCTCATCATTCTCGAGCAATTTAGATTCATATTTCAAATGTTAAAATTATTTTTGAGTAAGGAAGATCCTTCACCAATATGTAAAAATGCCAAATACAGATGGACAAAGTCACTGGAGTCAACCTACAAATTTTGGAGAATTTGTAAAGTGAAGGAAAAGCTTGAGGGAAATGTCACGATATCGCGACATGTTCCAATTTTGGACTTGTCTCATTTTCGTGAGGACGCAAGCTAGGAAGAAAAGCTTGAGGGAAATGTCGCGATATCACGACATGTTCCATTTTCGGACATGTCTCATTTTCGCGAAGGCAAAACCTTGGAAGAAAAGCTTGAGGGAAATTTCGCGATATCGCGACATGTTCCATTTTCGGACTTGTCAAAATTTCGCTAAAATTTAATTGTACCCTAAAATATTTTAAAGTCCGATGTCGCAATTTCGTGACATGTTCCATTTTCGCGAGGGCGAAAGCTTGAAAGGCATGAAGTGAAGGAAATGCCACGATTTCGCGACATGTTCCATTTTCGCGAGGGCAAAATCTTGAAAGGCATGAAGTGAAGGAAATGTCGTGATTTCGTGACATGTTCCATTTTCACGAGGGCGGAAGCTTGAAAGAAGCAAAGTGAAGGAAATGTCATGATTTTGCGACATGTTCCATTTTCGCGAGGAAGAAATCTTGGAAGAGACAAGGTGAAGGAAATGTCACGATTTCGCGACATGTTCCATTTTCACAAGGAAGAAAGCTTGAAAGAAGCAAAGTGAAGGAAATGTCGAGATTTCGAGACATGTTCCATTTTTGTGAGGAAGAAGGTTTGGCAGAGAAAAAGTGAAGGAAATGTCACGATTTTGTGACATGTTCCATTTTCGCGAGGGCGAAAGCTGAAAGAAGTGAAGTGAAGGAAATGTCACGATTTCGCAACATGTTCCATTTTCGCGAGGAAGAAAGCTGAAAGAAGCGAAGTGAAGGAAATGTCACGATTTCGCGACATGTTCCATTTTCGTGAGGAAGAAAGCCTGAAAGAATCAAAGTGAAGGAAATGTCGCGATTTCGTGACATGTTCCATTTTCGTGAGGAAGAAAGCTTGAAAGAAGCAAAGTGAAGGAAATGTCATAATTTCGCGACATGTTCCATTTTTACGAGGAAGAAAGCTTGAAAGAAGTAAAGTGGAGGAAATGTCATGATTTTGTGACATGTTCCATTTTCGCGAGGAAGAAGGTTTGGCAGAAACAAAGTGAAGGAAATGTCACGATTTCGTGACATGTTCCATTTTTGCGAGGGCGGAAGCTGAAAGAAGCGAAGTGAAGGAAATGTCACGATTTCGTGACATGTTCCATTTTTGTGAGGAAGAAAGCTTGGAAGAGAAAAAGTGAAGGAAATTTCATGATTTCACGACATGTTCCATTTTCGTGAGGGCCAAGGCTTGGAAGAAACAAAGTGAAGGAAATGTCGCGATTTCGCAACATGTTCCATTTTCGCGAGGACAGAAGCTTGAGAGAGATAAAGTGAAGGAAATGTCGTGATATCACGACATGTTTGGACTTATATTCATTTTGCAAAATTTGGCTATTCTTTAAATTTTTCATCACCTATCCAAAAGGAAGTGGAAGCTTTTCAACACAGTCCAAATCAATTAATTAAGTAAAATGAAAAACATTAAAAAATCTAACCTTTGCTTTTCTTTTTGCAGAAGCAGATCCGATAGTTGCATAATGGCAGAAGTGATGGCGAGAAAGACAAACTTTAAGGAATTTTCCGATGGATCCATTTGCCCAAAAAATTAATGGCAAAAGTAATGACTGACAGAGAATCTCAACTCAAACCAAATAAAGGCAGCTGTGTGAGGATGGAAGGCCTAGGAAGTCAATGACTCATGCAAATTTCACAGAAGAATTAATGAGATGCTCTGATAGCTTATCGAAAGAGGAACATACATTTACACATGGTGCCCATTTGATGAGGATCAAACCAAGTCTTATCTTCTTTATTCATGGCAAGATCCATGCAAAGATTTTCAGAGTAATTAGGGCTTATCAAAACTCTATATAAAAATGCCTTATATTGTAAAACCTCGGTGGTGGGATTTTTATGATAAGATTTAGATATTTGGAAGAAGATATTTTGAAAAGATCAGGGCATGTCCTGAGTATATATATACTTCTCTTGAATGTAAAGTTTGGATGCAAAAACTTGGAATAAAAGACATTTTAGCAATTTCTTGCAAATCTTGTTTTAATGCTTTGTTCTGGACCTGGGGTTGGTGTGAAATCGTTCTTCTGTGATAGCGTGGCCAGGAGCCTAATCTCTTTCAAATTTTGATAAGTGCATCTTCTTCTATTTTTGTCTCGCTAAGGTTTATTTATTTTAGTTGTAAATTTGTGTTATCAAGATTGAATATGCTACTAGGCTTCATTCCATTTGTTGTATGCTAGGGAAAGTTAGAGATTTAAGGTTCAAGGCTATTCTAATTGCTCTATTCTCACTGTGCGAGCTAGGCTGCTAGTGAGAGATACCAGTTGACATCGATTTCCCTTCTATTTATGATTTTCTTTCAGATCTTTGTCATCTTCGTCTTATGCTCTTAGTAGAAGGTGATCTTAGAAAGCTGGACACCTTCCTCTTTGATTGGTTTTATTGTGAATCTAAATAGTGTAACTAAAATTGGTAGTTCTGATTTGCATCTAAGTTAGATAAGATTCTCTTTTCTGCCCTACCCTACTCTCTCTGTTCCACCGTTAAATGATTCATTTTTTATTTTCTTTCAAATTTGTATTTTATTTAATCTGCTAAAGCATAAAGAGCTATATCAAAGAACTCATTGTAAATCCGATAGTCAACAAAGATAACAACCACTAAACATTATTGAACGAAGGTCAAGCCCATTGTAAGGTAACAGACAATCCACTTGAATCTATTCTAGAAGCGAAAAAGAGTGAATAGACATTCGACCCAACTCTGTAACTCACACCTTGGATAACCAGCAAGATCCTAAAGTGAGTGGGATTTATCTTGTATAAGTGTTATCGGTATTTTATGCTCATTCTTCACGGGGTGTGTATGAAAGACGAACCAACATGGTACATATGAACTATGTCCAAAAATTGGTAGAAAACTAAGCAGGTGGGCAAATTAATATGATTCGAGAAGTTGATCACAATTGCATGATGCCATATTTGGAGCAAGTATCAGTCCTCACAAGGTCTAGGAAAAATCCGATGATTACGGATCCAACAAAGCTCGAACCCTTGAAGGTGCCTATAAAACCAAAGGTGCAAAATGAGAAGTAGTTACTTCCACCAAAAGAACCTACCACAAAGGCTAAGGAGCAAGATTCTGTTAAATTTAAGGATTTATTGCCCAAGTCAACTCAAGAGAAGGTACATACCAAGCCATTGGTTTTGCAACCCGTAACAGCCACTCAAATACATAGTGAAACAAGAGAACAAGTCAAGGAGTGACTTAAGTATCCATTGTTGATGAAGAGGCAAGGAGTGGAAGCCACTCAACAATATCAGGATAGAAATAAACAATATTTAGAAGAGAAGGTTTTGGCTACCCCAAGTTACAACATCGTAGAGGAAATGAAGAATATCCCAAAAAAAGTTAGCTTGTATGATGCGCTACAATTACCAGGACAAATTTATTTGTTACAAGAATCTTTGAAAATCGCTAGGGATAAAAAAAATATCATTCCCAAATATTCCTAGCGTAGGCACTGCTAACTTCTGTAACAGGTAAAAATAGGCCTCCCACATTTTATTTATTTTTGAGAATAGAAGGATGGATTGTACATAATTGTATGATCGACTCTGGAGCTACAACTACTGTCATGCTAAAGGCAGTGTGTGAAGTAATGGAGATGGAATATACTAGAAGTAGTCTCAGAGTGTTGCAGTTGGATGGAACCCTAGTTAAGATGGTGGGAGTAATCAAGGACATCCCTATCATACTTCACGGTATACCACATATTACAGTCATTCAAGAAGTGTTGGTTGTTGATTTGGAGCCTTACTTTAAAATGTGTCTCTAAAGGGAATTCACAGTTAAGTTGGGAGGATATCTATCGTTGGACTATTCAAATCTTGAGATACCATTTAAGGGAAAGCGAATTCGTATCCATAATGAAAAGCCTTCACATTTTCATATTGAGAGAATAGAAGAGGAAGATCAATATCCAGGCACAGTGAACATGATGATCAAAGAACTAGATGAAGTTGACTTGGTAGAAGAAACGTTAGGTGAGCTTCACCTAGAGGATGAATTTTTACTGACATAATTTAATGTGATGATCAAAATGGACATTGGTTTTTACACAATAACTAAGCCTGTGTGGGTTGAAGAAAAAGTTCTCGATTCTTCAAATTTTGTTGCACACCAATTATGGAAGTAGTTTTTTTGATGGCACCAGATGTAAGAATGGCGCGGGAGCTGGTGTCGTATTAATTTATCCTGAGGGAATACAAAATACTTACTCTTATAGGTTGAATTGGAGCTGTACAAACAACACAACTGAGTATGAAATGTTGTGCCTTGGGTTGAAAAAGGTTGAGAAATTGGGTATTGAATAGCTACAGAGTTTTGGTGACTCTAAGCTTATTATTATCAAGATTACTAATAAATGCGTGTCGAAGCTACATTATTTGAAAACTTACCACAATAGGATCTGGGATTTTTTGGAAGCTTTCACAGCCTTGAATATTCAGGCAAATCCTAGAGAGTAGAATAGACATACTGATATTTTAGCTTCACTTGGTGCAAATTATTCCCCCATCAAACAAGTGGTCCAAAGGCCCAAAACAGTCAGATTGATTTGTAGACCTTCAGTCCCAGATAAGAATCTCTATTGGAAAGTATTTGAAAATGATGAAAAAATAGTGAAATTTCTACTCAAAGAAGCTGCTGGTGCATATGACGGAACATTGGCCGAGGAAGAAAAGGAGGGAATGATTCAATTAAAAAATAATCATATTCCTAGAGGTTTGATCTCATTGGAAAGTCTATTTGACCAGAATGACAAAGTTGATAAGCATAGGATTAAGGTAGATGTCAAAGAATACAAAGAGTTGCAGTTGGAATCAAAAAATATTATCAAGATCGGGATCGATTGTATGTCAGAGGAGCTTGAAGGCATTAAGAACCTGTGCTATGAATACCCCGACATTGTAGCATGGAGCTATCAGGATTTAAAAGGATATGACAAGAATGTAATCTAGCATACCATAGACCTGCAAGAAGGAGTCAAGCCTTTTCTATAAAAGCAACATCCTATTAATCCCAAGATTGAAGTCCTTATGAAAGCAAAATTGTTGAAGATGCTCAAGGCAAAAATTATATATCCGATTAAGCACTAAACCTAGGTAGCGAACCTGGTCCATGTGAGAAAAATAATGGAGGTATATGATTGTGTATTGATTTTCGCAATTTGAGCCAGGCATCGCTCAAGGATCATTATCCTTTGCCCTAGATAGATCAAATTCTTCATGTGGTCATTTGTGCTCAGATATTATCACTATTGGATGATTTCTCTAGGTATAATCATATTTGGGTGAAGGATGATGATCAATACAAAACAACATTCACTACCAAGTGGGGCACATTTTCCTATCAGTGAATGCCCTTTGGAATTTCAAATGCCGATGCTACCTTCCAGAAAGCTATGGATGTTGCCTTCGGTGAGTTGCTAAATATGATTATTGTGATATATCTTGATGATATGACCGTGTTTTCACATTGTAAAAAATATCATGTTACTCATCTAAGGCAATTATTTGAGAAGTGTCATGAATTCAAGATTTCTATAAATCCGAAGAAATCAATATTTGTCATTAAATAAGGGAATTTATTGGGTCATGTGATCTCACAAGAAGGATTGGCGATTGATCTTGTAAGAGTTGAGGCGCTAATGAAATTTCTGCTGCCTGCTAATAAGAAAGACTTACAATATTTCTTTGATCAGATAAACTTCATCCATAATTTTATCTCTAATTTCACCCAAGTTATTAAGCCTATGACCAAGCTTTTGAAAAAGAAAGGCAAATTCAAATGGATGGAGGTCAGGAAATGAGCTTTTTAGGAAATCAAAGAGAGAATCACTCAAGTGCCACCCAGACTATTCAAAGGACTTCATCCTTTAAACAGTAGGCAAGCAAGAGAGTTATGTTGTGTTGATACAAAAATAGGATGATCGTTAAGATAAGCCCATTGCTTTTTTAAGCCACGTTATTGCACCACATCAGGATAAGTATAATTTTATAGAGAAACAGGTCTATGCAGTGATGAAAGCACTCAAAATATTTTGGTATTTTATTTCTCAAAGTAAGACTATTGTTTATATCATCCATCCTGATGTTTGAAACTTCATAATTTAGGGTGAACTAGCTGATAAAAGGGCAGGATGGGTCTCAAATATTCAAGAATATAACATGGAGATCTGATCAACAAAGTTGGTTTGTGGGTGCGCTATGTGCCAAGAATTGTCCAGGAGTGCTATCGCTGAGACAATGAATATGATTCATGAAGACATTGAAGAAATAATTTACGTATATCATACTGCAAGCGATAGGGATTGGATAGAAGAATTGATTGACTATTTTACTTTTGAGAGATGTCCAACCCGCCTTGATCCCTCACATCATCGAAGGTTCAGACTGTAGGTGCTCAAATATGTATTGTTGCCTAATGGGTTATATCATAAAAATATTGATAGTGTACTCCTCGGGTGTGTAAAGGCTTTCGAAATGGATAATATTTTGGAGGAATTCTATTTTGGGCTATCTTAAGGCCATTATGCAGGCAGACCCATGGATTTGAAAATTATCCAGGCGGGTTACTATTGGCCTAATTTGTTCATTGATGCTCATAGAATAAGTCAGAAATGTGATAGTTGCCAATGATATGTAGGCAGGATTAGAAAAGGAGCATTACCCTTACATCCAATTCAGGTTGAAGCATATTTCAGTAGTGGGGTCTCAATTTTATTGGTGTTATCAATCCACACTCTTTCGCAGAACACAAGTATATCTTGATAGTGACAAATTATTTTACCAGATGGGCGGAGGTTATACCCACTAAGAAGGTTGACCAAGCGATCGTTATCTCCTTTCTAGAGGGGCTTATCACTCAATTCGACATACCATATTCTCTAGTCATTGACAATGATACTCCCTTTAGTGGAGCTAAGATCACTAAATTCGCCAAAAAATATGTTATTTACTTGCAAACATCCTCCAACTATTACCCGTAAGGGAATGGGTTGGCCGAATCGACTAACAAGAATTTGCTACGAATCTTGAAGAGGATAATGGGCAGTAACAAAAGGAGCTGGCATTTGCTATTAAATCAAGTGCTTTAGGCCAATCACATCTCGATGAAGAAATCAACTAAAACTTCCCCATATGCTTTGGTTTATGGAAAATAAGTTGTTCTCCCTACACATATTGAACTTCTAGTGTTTCAAAATTTGAAAATGTTTCAATATGAAGATGAAGATTACAATCCCATGAGTGCAAGGTTAACACAATTGCTACAGTTAGAAGAATATAGGGAGTAGACCTACCAGGTTTTTTTCAAACATGCCACAAAAATGAGGAAGTGGTTTGAAAAAAGATGACTGACCAAGGTTTTCATGTGGGAGATTTAGTCTTAAAATGGAATGAGAAGAAATCCAAGCCACGAAATCATCATAATTTTGATGCCATATGGGAGGGACCCTTTCAAATTTCCGTGGTAAATTCTGCAAATGCTTATCATCTGCGTGATATGGAGGGTTATGAGCTTCCAATTCCGGTGAATGGTCTTCATTTGAAGGCCTATATTTCATGATTTTATTTTGATGAGGTATGACTTTGTACATATGTAAATATATTTTTTATTTTTTGGTTTGCTGAATTATATGTTATAAAGATATATTTTGTATCTACACAAAAAAGAGAAAAAAAAGAAGGGTGTGGAAAGAGAAAAAGAAATTGAAAGCTTTTTTGCCCTAAGGATAAGGTGAACTAAAATGGTGCGAAAAGCAAAAGTTTTTTTAAAGTAGTATGACGCATGTGTAGCATATTCGTTCGTCTTCAAATGACTGAATGGGAAAACACATTTTTAAATCGATTCGATGATAGTAAGTGTGATAATGCATTCGCCCTGAGAAAGGGGCGAACGAGACATTTTCCCACCTTTTAGGTGAACGCATTTTGAAAAAACTGTCAGTTTTAAAAGGGCATATGTTTTGTTTTTCACATACAAATCTACTTTAAAAAGAAAAGAAAAAAAAAGTGTGCTAATGAAATTTTTAGACAAAGTCGCCCGAATTCAAAGGCTTGATACTTCCGCGCAAAATCAAAATTTCCAGTAAATGGAATAAATTTCCAAGCAGCCAAAGAATATTTTTGAAGGAGAAAGCAACAGTTTCAGATGAACATTGTGAAATTAATACACCCCTGGGTTACGTGTTAGCAATCAGGAGGCAAAAGTGCTCAAAAAAGGGGATTAATTTTTAAATTTCCAAGGGGGCCTCGAATATTAAACGATTGATTGATGAGCAGTAAAATTAGCTTCCCTAGAAAGCTTCAAGTTCCAGGGCACGTCGTACAATGAGATTGCGCAGCATCAAGGCATAGTTTTCTAGGAGGATCTGGTAGCAAATAGGAGAAGAAACTGTTTGTACTTCGAAAATGGTGCTAGACCAACAGCACGAGGATAATCCCCTCCAAAAGAGGCTTGCATTTAATTTTGTATTTACTGTGGTAGGTGTTAGAGCACTATATAAAAATCGAGGAGGTAAATTGTCCAAAATTTATCATTCTTTCTTATTTTTAAAATTCCTCTTTGTTGTGTTTTGCATTTTAGTTGCAGAGAATTTGTAGAAGCTTCCTTAGAGCAAAAAAGTTGCAAAAGTTTATTCAGAATATTTTTCAGAGAAAAAATGAAAATATGGGAAAGAGAAGTAAAGAACCCAAGGATTTCAAAGATGCTGAAGATCCTAAGAAAGAAAAAAAGAGGGAAATGAGTTCGAGAGCTAAAAAGCCTCGTAAAAATGATTACGTAGATCTAGACCCCTACAAAGACATTGTGGCAGAGGTGAGATATTTCCTAATTACACAGAAGGGGATCAAAAAACTGAGGCAAGACATGGAGGCGGCAGTGAGTCAAGGCATTTCATACAACAGTTGGCTCATATTCCCTTATAATTTGTAGCTCTCCTGGTATTTGTGTTCGCCCGTCCACCCATACCTTGAGCTGGTGCAACTTATTGCACAATTTTATGACCCTTTCACCAAGGCCTTGCAGAATTCTAGGAGAGAAATTATGTTCACGATTACTCTAGATAAAATCAGGGAAGCCTTTGCATGTGGGTTGAAGCCTCCTTCCTACGCAGTTTATAGGAAGATCCATACAGATGAATAGGAAGATAGATATGTTTCCACTGTAGCCATGCACCAGTTCATGGAGAGCCAACTCATTAAGAATCCGTAGATGGGGCAGCTGCCAAATTTTTTGAAGTCGCTCTCTAAATTTAAGAGCTAGGATATTTATTCTATGTTGTCTTGGGTTGGTGGGATACCTTCAAACAAGACATTACATAAGTGGTGGTCGGCTATCACTCACTGCATTTGCAAAGTTGATTTTTATTCCCCTTTCGCCATGAGATAAGGGGGGAACCCCAATTACTTTGATTGGGCGAACTTCATTTCCCGAAGAATTAATTTCCAATAGGAAAAAATACAAACTGGGGAGTCTTAATCATTTTGGCATACATCATTTTTGGTATGGTTCTTTTTCTTTTAGTGGCAACAACATTTTTCATTTATTGCAGTCTCAACATTGGGCGAAAAGAATGAGCCCTTACCTGTATATATGTGGACCTCAATTTTGTTAAGAAAGGAGTCATTGTATAGTTTTAATAGCTGGTTTTTAGGTCTAGCGATTAAATTTTTGTGCGATACCTATGATAGAGTGTCGCGGGAGTTGAAAGATGCAGTCTTCGTAGGAGAAAAGGGTGACATTTTCTTCTTACCCAAGGCATTGTTGTCTAAATTTTTGGATACACTGGTAATCCCTTTTTACTATCGTATTTTACTACAGCGCACATGTTTGCAATGGAGGTTGTGCGCCAAACAAACCATGTGAATGACATATATGGCACTGGGCATGGAAAGAAGACTACCTGCACCATGCCTTTCAAGTTCTGGGGTATATAGGTGAATCAGATTGGGCAAAATAGATTTCTAATAGTAGCGCTCCAAGACTTGGGCTTGATTAAATTACCACAATGCTGGTGGTATGAACCTCCAGGGAAGATTTTAGAGTTTTTAAAAGCAAAGTCGTTACATTGCTATCCTCACCATGACATTCAAAAGCGAAGGAATAATTTTGATGGGCCAAATA
This sequence comes from Wollemia nobilis, assembly GCA_028583015.1. NCBI lineage: Eukaryota > Viridiplantae > Streptophyta > Pinopsida > Araucariales > Araucariaceae > Wollemia > Wollemia nobilis. The sequence goes on along the minus strand of JAQPPZ010002535.1, from coordinate 709,823 downwards.
TGAACTGGCATATTGAAAAAATGACTTCCCTCCTACCATGGCAAGACTATAATGAGCAGGAGGTGGAATATAATCCAGCCAAGAACACGGCTCATATTCCTCCATCAAGTTTATTTGGAACTGTCAAACAAGAAGAACCTAAATGGACTGAGGAAAATATTATGAACTAGTGGATTATGCGCATTCATCGTAGGAAGCCGCACGCTCCTTATGGTTTGAAATTATATGAGTAGTTTTCTCATGCTTACGATGATTTTGTAGACTCATATCAACCCATTGCCTTTGCAAATATTTTTCCACAAAGTTTCCAGCAGTCTGACAACGACGAAGGTGAAACAATATAGGAGCACCCTATTGTCGAAGATGAGACATCCGAGGAGGAAGAGCAGTAGTATAGGTTCCAAAGAAGGTATCAAATGATGAAGCACCCACCAAAAGAAGCATCCATGCCAAAAAATCTAAAAATATAAATGGTGCATTCGTTCTCGAAAGTGATGAAAAGACCTCGAACTAGCGCAGCCACGATTTCCACCATTGAGGCACCCGCAGCTTCGGTTGCTATGATTTTTGTAGCACCGACTATAGAAGTTTCAAAAATTGCTTGTACGCCAACCTTGAACCCTTCACTTGCTGAGGAATTCCTACCTTCAGTTGTATAAATTTTTTCGATGGTCAAACAAGAGGAAGAGGAACAACCATCGGAGAGTTCTCATGTAGAGTTTATGGATGTATAAGAGGTTCTTGATGTCGAAAAAAGGGCCAAAGAACAATAAGAGGAGGTAGTTTCACATCCACCTCCATATCCTTAGCACATGGCGTCCACACCCGAAGGTACGTCTCCTTTTCCTTCTTCTTCTTTCCCCCTGGAGAAAGCAGTGGTTTCTATTTTAGTTCCATTTGTCACATTTTCATCTCCTCCAATTTCCATTTCTCCACCTTTTAGTATACCTTCCACTTCGGTTTCTATACCATCGTCTTTCGCACCATCTTCTTCTACTCTCGAAATCACTATTGCTCCTTCTATTCCTGCTCCTTCGTCCTCCACTTCTTTATTTCTTTTGCGTTAGGTTCAAATCATTTTTTGTGCCCTACCCCTTCAATTGTCACCACATCCACCATTGAGGTTGTAATTACGCAGGATCCTCCCAAGGTTAGTGTAACTACAATGGAGTCCATCTCCACTACCAAATCTGCCATCTCCCTCCCTTCCACCATTTCCATTTCCATCCCCCCACTTTTTTCAGTGTCGTCCATTTCTCCTTGGCCTAGTCGCTCAAAAATTTTGGTCCCTTTTACCCCATTTTTGGAGTTGTAACCATTTCATGATGTACAAGTGGCCCTTAAAAATCCTGACATAGAAAAAATTAATTGGGCACACTTGAGCTCTTCGCAATGGTTGAAGTGTAGTGACCCCGGGTAAGGGGATGCACTGTCTGCTCACTCTATTTGTGATTATTATTAATGTCTACCATATATTAAATGAAAAAGCATAAAATAAAGGTATAACTGAGATGTGAAGAAATAAACGAATGAATGCTTTATACTTCCAAGATCCGATTACATATAAATCCCTCTAAGGGATGTTCTTCATTTGATACATTATTTTACACAAAGAGGGTAGAAGATGTATAAAATATCCCTTAGCAAGGGGTGATGCGTCTTTACAATATTCTCGATGACACACACGGAACTGTGTGAGGGATTATAGATGCCTCCTTATCTAGGTTTGATTCCTAGAGGGATCCTATTGATTTTGTATGTTGTGGATTTTTCTGATGAACCTATAGCCCTGAAATCAATGAAACAACAACACACACTAGATGTATGAGATTGTCTCCCCGAATGAGGTTGTTAGCAATGAATAAGATTAATGGAAACAAATGCAATGGAACTAGTACTATGAACACAAATAATTGAAATAAAACTTATGCTAATGAAATGAAGGAGAAAGTAGAATAAAAGAAACTAACACCTAAAATACTAGACTAGGTTGCGAGCCACTATCCAGGACAACGACTACTCAGGTGAAATCTCTTTCTATTGATCCAAAGGCTATGGGCTCAAGTCTACTACTAATGTTAAAATTATCACCTTATATGTTAAGATTTGCCCTCCAATTCGACAGGGCTCTGCTACAAGAATCGATCTCTAAGGGAAGCTCTCCAAGTCTCTTAGAAGCTCTCCTCAATGATCCAACTTGTTAAAAAACTTTGGTGTGTGATGTTCTCTCTCGCTCTGATTGATAAAAATAAGGTCCCCTAGTAATTTTAGATTTACTCCTTATAAATATTTTGAAGCCCTAGGTCAATGTTCAAACCCTAGGACTGAATCCCTCATGCACACTTGATGTCAGCATGAGAATTTTATCTTTTTTCTACCCTTGAGGGGTAGTTAACTGATGTCTAAATTTGGACTTGAGTCTTTCATGTAGACTGGCTATGATAATGAATGCAAATTTGTCCCCACTCATCCTTATTGCATGCAGACTGCCACTTCCACCCGTGATTAGGCTGGATGGGCAAAAAAATGCATTTAAAGTTTAGCCATTGTCAATTGTAGCAGCTAAGGTTTTTCTGCTCTGAGCTATAAAAACTAGAATCTAGCCACTCTGGTCTACAACGGCTAGGCTTGGATGGGCTGAAACTACCCCAAATAAGTGGAGAAAACCACTTTTGACACTTGGGAGGTCCCAAGGTTTAGTCACATGACCTATTAGTGTGCATATGTGAGTAGTCTCCCTAAACATGACATATTTTAGGTGTCTACATGAAGAGCATGCATCGCAAGGAGGCCTTGGATCTAGCTCGACCGATAAAGAAAGTAGTCTTTGACCCTATTTACAAGGAGTCTCACATAACAATGATCACTCTGTTGGTCTAGAAGCATTAGGGATAATTACTTTCGGGTGACCTCATTTCCAAAACTATTACAGAAGATCTTACACGGATTGATCCGATCGAGAAAATGGGCAAAATTTAGATAAACATGAGCTCAATGTACCTACATGGTGAGCACTACAAGGATAAGTATTTTAAAATTCAAAACAAGATAATTGAGCTCAAAAATGCCTCGGAGAAAAGAAGAGCTACAGAAGAAAAGACAACCATAGAGAATGATTACTTGTGCAACCAGGTCAAAGTGCACTTAAAGGAGTGTGATGCTGCCAGGATTAAAATGCATAAGCTTCAACAGCAGGTGGAAGACATGAAGAAGTAGTTGAAGGAGAAGGTAGTGCAGGCCATAGGATTTTTACGTGATAGTGTTAAAGGCACATGACTTCGCTCTACTCAAAATTCTAAAAAATTAGTTGCACACGTTGTCAAGGTACTTCAGTATTTGTGGGAGGCACGAATACATATTCAACTTGGACAATAGTTAATTGACACCATGGAGGAGATGTTGTTGCCCTACATGGAGACGATCATAAAATTACAAGCTTTATTGAACACTAATTTGTACATTCTCCCTCTTAGTGAAATGGATTACGCTTGGTTCAAACCACGAATAACATTGCACAACTACTTTTAGTGCATGGACATAGTGAGGGAGGGGTGGGCCATCCTCAACATTATTGAGCATGAGCATACTATTTATATGACTCATTTTAAGACTATTGATGGATTGGGCTTCCCAAATTTTGTGGATGATTTGGGAGAACCTCTTCCCATGGAAGAATTGGAAGCGCTCTAGAAAACATTCATTGAGGATGCTTCCGAAATCGATGACTTAGAGGAACCTCTTATTGAAGCACAAGTGTTGCCATTAATGCATAAGTATACGTGCTTGGAGCTATCACTATATGAGTTGGTTCAATGATCGAAGTGTCTCAATTTGATGGATGTGCAAAATATTCACTTTGTCTATGAGTCACTCAGTGTCCCGTGCCTATTCACCACTCATGCTTGGGATGAGGCCATTCGTGCTTATGAAGTTCTTATCAAAATGATCAAAGAGCAAGTGGAGTAGGTAGTGGTAGAGTGCATAATGGCAACCAAAGTAGCATAAGAAGTAGAGAAGGCTGAAGTGCTTCGAGTAGCAGAAGAGGCCGAGCAGAAGGAGCGAGTAGAGGAAGAAGCGTTCCGAACAAAGACATCTACAACAAAGGTAGCAGTGCCTACTAAAATGGCTGGCAGGAAGGACTCTACAACCCAATGAATTAAGGTCTAGGATCACTTGCATCCATGCGAGCTAGATACCCCATGAATTTTCAGAAATGTTGGACATTTTACATTTTTCCACATTGGGGATTTTGTTGGGAAATGTTTATGTAGTATATGGTGGCACTTTTGAAAATAGTTTTATATGCTCCTAATCTGTTTTCATATATATTATTTTCATATTTTTGTATTTGAAAATTTGTGAAGTATTTTATAAGCTTCCTTTGTAAAACTTGGTTACCTCATGAATTCAATCGAAAGGAAGGTTTTTGTAAAAATCTGAAAAAGGATGAAACGCCTAAGTAAAACTTTGAACAATGTGTAATTGTATTTACATTTACCCCAAAATAGGGGCAAACACCCCATTCGTCCTTTGGAAGGGTGAACTAAGTTCTAAAAATCTAACGCAAGCAAAATTTTAAAGTAGATTCGTGTTTGCCCTTTCTATGGGGCAAACGTGTCATTCACCCTTTCTACGGGTGAACGTGCCCCAAAGAAGAACACACTCGCGCACACCTGAATATGGTGTCAATTTAGGTTCACCCTAGTTGATGGGTGAACATCCCATTTTCCCCTTCCATGGGCTTGTGGTTTGGCTGTTGTCACTTAGAGCAGCCAGATTTGAATCCCAACGATCAAAAATTTGACCATTGGGGTTTGGCCATTGCTGTCCACAGCGGCCAGAAACTTAGGTAAATTTTTGCAATTTCTAGATCAAGGTGATTTTGGTGATTTTTTTGAAATTTTGACCTGCTTCCTTGCACTGTGTTGCCTTATTAGGTGCCTTTATTTCTCTTTGCTCAGACTTAGGATAGTTTTATCATTATGTGCATGATTTTTCATGCTTTATTTATGATTCATGCCTTAGATGCATTGTAGTTATACCTTTGATTTGTGCTCTTAGATTCTCACTACTCGAGCTCAAGACCCAAAACTTCTTAATGACCTTATCCCACTCCTTGATGCTACAGACTGGGCTTGGTTTAAGGCTCATAGCCTCCAGTATGTCATTAGGATGCCTCAGATTATGTCAGACTAGGCCTACCTTACTGCCATGGTTCATCGATGGGACCCCAGGATGAATACCTTCCATATTCATATTGGTCAGATGACTATCACACCGGAGGATGTATACAGGATTTTTCGGATCCCTTTGATGGAGTGGCCATCATCTCTTCGGCCATCAATGATCGTGATGCAGTTTTTTCCAAGGTGTTCGGCGATCATGTAGTGGTTACATTTGAGGACACCAAGTCTAGTGGTGTTTTTGTCATATGTTGGTACAGGGAGCACATCTTCACGGAGAGGCATGTAGTATTGTTGATGGTCATCAACAACATTCTCATTTAGGACTACTCAGGCTTGAGGTTCCCATGGAACCTCCTCGTGATGGTTTAGGATTTTATGGATAGCGAGTAGGCGATCATCTATGCATGGGGTAGGTCTCTATTAGCATAATGTTATGATGAGTTGTATCACATCCACCGATGGAGCCGCATCAGCATTGGTTGCAGCTTGCTCCTCCAGGTCTGGGGATGGGAGCATATCAACATGGATCATCCCAAGGGACTCCCTGCTAAGATCACTATTATTGATGATAGGATGTAGTGCTATGCTACCAGGTGGGCTCGAGAGCGTGAGGAGTGCAAGAGCCACCCTCATGTGGGGGAGCTCTCCCACTACACTGAGACTCTTACTAGGCTGTAGGTCGGAGCCATCATGTGGCACCCATATTACGAGTGCCCAACTTGGGATGATCCACCCAGCTTTACATCTAGGATGCGATGTGAGCGATGGCTCATTGGCTACAAGGTTGGCATCAGAGAGTATTTCTTCTACTCCTGGGTTCTTCATCAGTACGGTTTATAGCAGGATGTGCCACTTATCCCATTATTGTATAGGTGCATCAAAGCAAAGAGAGACCTCCCTCCCCCACATATCATAGAGTTGGTCGATGAGGAGGATGCCCCAATAGTTGACCCATGAGTTGCTAGGGGAGTTACAGATGCATTTGCACAATGGTGGGGTGATCGGATGTGGCATGGTGATGGTAGTCTAGGCCATGAGGATGATGGTGGAGATGGGGCAGATCCAGCAGGGTGCAGAGTCCAAGCTAGGACTGAGGTATGGGGCCAACCGATAGAGCAGGTGGTAGTGGAGGAGAAGGAGGCTCCTGAGGAGGAGGATGAGGAGCTGGATGTTGAGGAGAGAGATTCTCCTCTGAGGGTACAGTTGCATGATGTAGAGGTCGAGCTCTAGTCGGCCAAGATCTAGGTACAGTAGTGCGATGCTATCATTACCCAGTGAGATGCTACTATAGTAAAGTGGGATGCTACTATAGAGCAGCTCACTACTCAGATACAGGCTCTACAGGCTGCTATTGGGGGTGGTGCTCCTAGGATGCAGGTGGTTGTTGATCCTTCCACACCTTAGGGCTCTACAGGGATTGATCCAGGGACAAATATCAAGCAGATGCAGGGCTTGCTTCTAGATGAGTATGAGGTGATGATTGTTGGTCATGTTGGCCATATTGCTTCTATAAAGATGCATATATGTAGGTGGTTCATAGGCTAGCGGGTGCTCTACCTTAGGGTAGTCTTCCATTCGGCCTAGCCAGAGGACCCGGACTCGCACAAAGAGGCCAGCAGGCTCCCACCGTTCCACCCGAGATCCATCCATAGGGGGTGGTGTTGAAGGGGGCACAGGCCCAGTATTTGATTGATGATGTTGTAGGCTTTTATTTTTGAGGTCAACCAACCTATTATGACTGTAGCCTTCGGGTAATTTTGTATATCCATGCACTTTGAGATACACATTCTGAGATATATTTTGAGACACACATATTTATATGAGACTTTGCATTATGATTCATTATGTGTGTCACTTATTGCTTATGTTTTTGTTTTACTTATGTGATGTGATGATGGCATTATGATTATATATGTGTTAGATGATAGATGATATTTAAGATGATATGGATTTGAGATGGATGCTTATGTATGTGTTTATGTAGATGCTTATATGATTTGATTATTGTGACATGATGTGATGTATCATGAGTTGATTTGATGATGGATTTATGATTCTATGTATGGGTGAATGCAATGATGTGATCTTATATATGGATGGATGATTTATGACATTGTGTTTATATGGATGCAATATTTTTGTTAGATACATGTTTAATTTTGATTTAATTGTGTGCATCTAACTTATGTTATGATATGGTAAATGCAATTTGTCATGCACTGTTTACATGATGCTCAATCTAATGTGAATGAACCTGTATGCTTTAATCACTTAAAACATAAGGAATGCATATGATATGATTTCAACAATCTAAATGGGTGATACCACAGAAAGTATAACAATCATGAATGTAAATAACCATTCTTATCACAAGAACTAATTTATTTGGGCATTCATATGTGAAATGGATTGGTGTGTATGTATGTAATTTCTTGATAAAGCTTATGTTATTTAAAAGGTTCAAAATAGTCAGTGGCCATGTAGATATTATTTCTAACATCTATCCAGTATCTAGCCTAATTTTTTTATACCCCTTAATTTGCAAATTTTTGGAAATAAAACCGATGATGTGATGAATGATATGACTTGTTGCTATGTAGGAATTTTTGAGGCTTTTCCTGGGACTCAAACACTCTAGTTATTCTATCAATAGTTGCGTACTGACCACACTAGACTTTTGAAGAAGCAAGGCTTTCATCATGGACCTATGGATTCATTATCCCTGTGTGTGCAAATGAATATATTTAGATAGAACTCAAGCATTTCCTCCGATGTCAGGCGGGATTCTTTCAGCCCATTGCTAAGATCGTGGATCCTCAATTGTTCATCTTATCCTGTGTTGGACTTAGTTGGATTATACCACTAGGTGGCTTTGGGTTACTTAAAGCTAGCTCATCCACATGCAAACATTGGTCTATACAAATGCAAAATGCTATTGTGATAGACATATCATCATGCGTAAGGATACCACCATTGCTAGGCATGGTTGTATACCAAACCTGTAATGGGGATCACCTTCCGATTTTGTGCAATGCTGAGAATTCCAGGGATTCAAGTTCCATTCCCTTTTTTCTTCATTTCATTTGGGATACTTGCTCATACTTAGTGATGAAAATCATTGTTTATTTTTGACTGATTTTTCTTCTTGTTTTTCTTTTGAGCAAGGGATTTATGTAAGGATGAAATTCACTTGTTTGTTTTGACTTTGATTGTTGCTTGATTTTGGGATTTTGAATTATGACTTTGGAAACTAGAATTTTGAATTTGTGCTTTGTTTCAAGATTTTTGCTTGTTTTAATGAAAGCAAGGGATTTATGTAGTGATGATAATCACTCATTTCTAGGTAGGGTAGAACTTGTCCTTTTGCCAATTCTCAGCACCTTTGAACCGGTCGCACAGGGGGATAAGCAAGGAAGATCCTTTTCGCTTAAGGTAACCTAGACCACTTTATACAACTTTCATCTTTCCCTTGTATCAACTAGGATTTTAGTGTTTTTCAATTAGTGATAGGATCCTGAATATCGGAGGCATTCATGACTAGACCTTACTCTCTACTAATCAATATGGCTTCTTAAAAAACTGATAAGACCACTAGATATGGTTGAATGACCGAAAAATTTTAGCCTATTCCTTATAGCAACATGACATGGTTGTGTTGAAAAACATAGTTACACACATGGATGAATGGGTGAAGGTGGACTTGTGTATTTGCGATTGTGATACAAACTATGGCATCATTTGTAAGAGTGTGATCATAACATATGCAGATGCAATGGATATGCATGTTTGATGTAATGCAACTATATGGATGCAGATGTGAGATGCAACTATTTTTGTATTTTTGATTTTTGCATTGTTTTTGTATTTTTTGATTTTATTGCATTATTTTTGAATTTTTGATGGTTGCATTGTTTTTAAATTTTTGATGGTTACATTGTTTTTGAATTAATTTGACCAAGCGGTGTGAAGATACCCTTGGAGCTTTTTGAATTGAATTTTGACCAAGCGGTGTGAATATACCCTTGGAGCATTTTAATTGAATTTGACCAAGCGGTGTGAAGATACCCTTGGAGCATTTTTTAATTTTGAACTTTGACCAAGCGGTGTGGAGATACCCTTGGAGCATTTTTTAATTTTGAATTTTGACCAAGTGGTGTGGATATACCCTTGGAGAATTTTGAATTGAATTTGACCAAGCGGTGTGAAGATACCCTTGGAGCATTTTGAATTGAATTTTGACCAAGCGGTGTGAAGATACCCTTGGAGCATTTTTGAATTTTGAACTTTTATGTTTTTTGAATTTGTTTGCATTTCTTGTTTTTATGACATATTTGAATGTTTTTGTATTTTATGACATATTTGAATGTTTTTGTGTTTTATGTGTAAAATATCTTCAAATGAATGATATTGAGAGGCTCAGGCTCTTCAACACCATCCAATGATGTGAGGCGATATGCCCCAGGCCCAACCCTTTCTAAAATCATGTAGGGGCCTATCTAGTTTACCACAAATTTGTCTTGTAGGTGCGGTGGTAGATTTGAGTTCTATTGGTTTTCTTTGAGCACAAGATCCCCAACTTTGAATTCTCTCAAGTGGACTTTACTATTGTAAGCTCATGCAAGGTGATCTTGATAAATGTGGAGATGCTCCAAGGCATTGACTTGACGTTCATCAAGAAGCGTTAACTGATCAAGGCGGCCTTGTCGCATGGTGTCATCATCTATGAAGTCTTTCAATGCTATGCATAGAGTTGGAATCTCCAACTCTAGGGGCATGATGGCCTCAGTGCCATACACAAGTGAAAATGGTGTTGCCCCAGTGGGCATCCGCACACTAGTCTTGTATGCCCATAATGCCAAAGGCAATTGCAAATGCCAGTCCTTATGATTATCTTTTACTATTTTCCTCAAGATAGAGACTATTGTTTTGTTCGAGGCTTATGCTTGCCCATTTGCTTGTGGATAGTAGGGTGTTGAAAAACTGTGTTGAATGTGATATTTGTTCATTAAAGCATGTACATTTTTGTTCTTGAAAGATGGCCCATTATCCGATATTATCTTTGAAGGGACCCCAAAATGACTTATGATATTGTGGAGTATAAACTCCGCAATCCTTGGTCTAGTTGTCGATGTTAAGGGGATCGCCTCGACCCATTTGGTGAAGTACTCAATGGTTGTTATGATGAATGTGTGTCGGCCCAAGGATGGGGGTGAAATATTCCCCACTAAGTCTAGTCCCCACTATGAAAAGGGCCATGCTTCCTGGATGGGTTGCAAGGCTTGTGATGGCAAGTGAGTGAGGTTTGCATGATGTTGGCACTTAACACATTTCTTGACATATTCGCAATAGTATTTCTCCATAGTGGGCCAATAGTAACCCATTCTCAAGATGCGCTTAATGATGGCCATGCCACTGAAGTGACCACCACACGTACCATCATGAGCTTGCAAAATTTCCCAGGATGCTTCTTGGGGCTCAAGACAATGAAGGAGCATTCCATTGTAGCCTCGTCTATATAGGATCTCTCCTAGCAAGATATATCTTGTCACCTTCTATTTAAATGCTCATCTTTCAGCATGTGATAGGCCTTGCAGTATTATTCCAAGCTTCAGGAAGTCCCATAATTGGGAAAGCCAATCCTGATAAGCCATGACTTCTATGGATAAAATGACATGCTCATCCTATGATCCAAAATTTGTGAATACATATTGAGAAATAACCCTATGGTGGATGGTTGTACCACACTCCGTAGGACCTTGAGAGATCAAATATTCCCAAGGTGCCATTTGCAAGAAAGCTCTAGCTCTAAAGGACCAATCCTAATTTGGTTCAATCTGGATCATGTTGATTGACTCTAGGTTGTCAATAACCTCACGTTGTATTGCTGAAAATACAAGCACTTTGACATGAATGGTCATGAAATCAATAGATGGATTCTGAGGGATTAAGGATCCCAAAGATGCCATGGTGTCTACAAATCTATTTGATGTACGAGGGATTGCCTCGATGTCATACCATTCTAGTCGAGCTAGGTAAGTGTCAACAAGCTCCTTGTAAGCTTTTAGGAGTGGGCACCTACATTGGAACAATCCTTTGACTTGATTAACTATGAGAAAAGAGTCACCAAAGATATTCAATATTTTAATGCCCATTGCGACGGCTGTTTGGAGTCCCAAGATCAAGGCTTCATACTATGTGTTATTATTTGTGCAAGGGAAGTCTAACTTGAATGACAAGGGCAATGGAGCACCCTGTAGTGTGATAAATACTATCCTTCTCCCCCCCCCCCCCCCCCCCCCCCTCTCCACTGAAGAACACTGTTTTTTTTTTTTTTTTTTTTTTTTTTTTTTTGTGGGGGTGTTGTTTTTGTGGGGGCCGCGCCCCCGGGGTTTTTTTTGGGGGGGGGGTGGCTTTTTGGTGGTGGGGCCCCTCCTTTTTTTTTTCTTTTTCTTTGCCCCTTTTTGGGTTTTTTGCTTTTGTCCTCTTGATCAAACTTTATCAATAGCATAATCCACTTTTTAGTACGTGTATTATGATAGGTCTTGTTCATCATATACTGCAAAGGATTCTGTTTTGATATAACGTAAGTCGTATGGCTCAACATGTAGTGTCACAATTTTCTGGTTGCAAAGACCATTGCTAAACACAACTTTTCTACATACGCATATCCTAGCTCATAACTTACCAAGGTGCGACTGATGTAATATATGACTTGCTCTTTGTCTTGTGCATTATTTTGGGCCAACATGGTGCCCAAAGTAAAATCAGTAGCCGATATGTATAGTAAAAATGGCACGTCTGGCCTTGGTGGAGCCAATATTGGTGGTGTTTCCAGGTAAGTTTTGATCTCTGCAAAGGCTTGTTGGCACTCTTCATCCCAATGAAATGGGACATCTTTGCATAGCAACCGGTTCATGGGTTGACACTTGTTTGATAATTGTGCAATGAACCATTTGATGGATGCTACCTTGCCTTGTAAGCTTCTTAACTCCCTAATGTTGGTAGGGGTGGCCATTTCCATTATAGCTTCTACTTTTGCAGGATCGACTTCAATGCCTCTCTTAGAAATGATGAAACCTAAGAGCTTACTAGAAGTCATGCCAAACACACACTTCTTAGGGTTCAATATGACGTTGTGCTCTATGAGGTGATCGAAGACTTTTGTAAGGATCTCAGCATGCTCTTGCCATACTAAATATTTGGCTAGCAAGTCATCCATGTAGTCTTCTAATATTGTGTGCATGTAGTCATGAAATATGTATGTCATGGCCCATTGGTATGTGGCACCAACATTATTTAGGCCAAAGGGCATCACCTTGTAATAGAAATTTCCCCATGGAGTAATAAAAGTAGTCTTATGTTGGTCTTCGGGTTTGATTCGGATTTGATTGTATCCAGAAAACCCATCCATTAGGGAGAGCATCTCATGACCTGTAGTGGCATCAACAAGAGCATCTATGTTTGGCAATGGGAATGAATCCTTCGGAGTTGCCCTATTCAAGTCTCTAAAATCTATGCAAATGCGGACTCTTCCATCTGGTTTTCCCATGGGCACCATGTTCGAAACCCACTCGGGATAATCAATGGGAACTATGAAAATCGCATCCAATAGTTTTTGTAACTCATTCTTCACCATCAAAGCGATGGTTGGATGCATTTTCCTCAACTTTTTCTTGACTGGCTTCTTCATGGGATCCAATGAAAGGTTGTGAACAACTAACTTTGGATCAATCCCTGGCATGTCTTTGTAAGTCCAAGCAAAAATATTTGACCTCTCTTTAAGGAGAGGAATTATGATGGCTTGTTCCTCTGGAGACAGACTTTCTCCAAATTTGACTTTCTTTGGTTGGGTAGGATCATCACTGATGTCCATCTCAAAATTTTCTTCTATAGCCATATGTGACCCATCCTCCAGCTGGTGAGGCATGGGTATCAAATGAATGTCATCGATGGGATTTATAGGTCCTACTGACTCAGAATCTAAGTCGGCATGGAATACGTCATATGCACATCCTGATGCAAAATGAAATGGTTGCCCCACCTCTTCACTAGGGAAAAGGTCTTCAGGATCTATGGGTGAATCAATGTGGTCCCAATCAATAGCCTCTGTATCAAGACATAGTGTTTTAGTAGGATGTGTTGGGTTATGAAGTGGAGTGGTCAAATCAATGGAGATCATGTTGATGGATGGAATGAAATCTCTAGGACCACGTGGGTGAAATATTGTTTCAGAGGTTTCTCCTCCATTCTCACGATGAGGCTCTAGAGGAAAAGGAATCTCTGGATCCGGCCCATGAGCAGGCTAGCTAATAGGATCATTGGGCTCTAATAGCTCCCTGAACGTAGGCGAAGGGGGATTGACCATGCGATGAATGACATTTAAGTCGATAGGTCTCCCCAAAAATCGCAAGCTAGGGTCTATGGCATGAAGTACCACTTCTCTTTCTACCAGTATGTCGACCTGGCACAAGTGGCGAGGTCCAAGATAAGCCATCTCAGTCTCATCATCAAAGTCATCATCACTTATCCAAAAACCATTAGCATTGGTATGTGGCCCCAAGGTAAGGGGCACGTCTCTTGGCCCTAAGTAGGCCATCTCTATCTCATCCTCATATTCTTCATCACTTATGAAGATGCCATTTGCATTAGTATGTTGCCCCAAGTCATGGGGCCATTACCTTGTTCCTAGGTAGGCTCTCTCTATTGAGTCCTCTGACTCATAGCCACTTTCATCCGATATGTACCCACTCTCATTGTGGCCGGACCAGGTAAGGATTTGTAAATAGCGAGGCCCATGATAGGCTAAGCTTATCTGTGCTTCATCATCGTTTGCCTCGTATCCATTTCCTTCTCGTTCCTCATCCCACAAGTTACAACCTATTGGGATGGCCTCAATTGTGGAGCTTGGATGATAAGTCTCAGGAGGTGGTATGTTTACCACAACCACTTGTCTATTTCTCGAATATATTGCACTTGGTGGGTGATAGGGAATAAAATCGATGTCTTCTCCTAACCCCAAGCTTAATCTATCTAAGGCTACTGCTAGAGAGTCATCTTGACCTCTGATGTGATAGCCTAACCCAAACCTATCAGATGGAAGTTGGTATTACGGCTCGAATGGCCATCTACGCCCCTGCTCATATATACCAAGATCGTAACCATGCCAATGGCAACACTCAAAATAGGTTAGAGAAAACTCAAGATTAGAGAGGTAATGAACATTGATAGTGAATAGCTCATCATTGTCCTCTTCTATGTCTATAGACTTATGGGCACAGTCTAGGCCAACGTAGATAAAATTTGTCTGGTTGGGAGGGATTCCAAGTGGAACCACTGTTCCCACTGGTGGTCTTAGGTCTTTTGGCCATCCCATGTCCTATGTAGACTCTATGATGGGCATAAATGTTATGTTCTATACAAGATACTCTCCTATCCCCATACTTACCAAGTGTATTATCGCATGTGATGTGGATGATCCTACAAATGACACTGGCGAAGCGAGCTCTAGTATCTCCTCAGCTTGATCTTGGAGATCTTCTTCCTCCATGGGATTTGGAATTTTCTTAATGTCTATGGTTAGCACTTCCTTGGGCTTTCTTTCCTCAACCATGGGTGCCTTTAGCTTCTGATTGTCCTTTGGTTTAGACATTGATGGTCTATTAGAAGCATTAGTCACTTTGTGTGCAAGATGAGGTGTTGATGTGTCTGGGTTTTTATGTACCCCTTTGCCTTTGTTATCCAGTTGTGTAGTTGGATATGAAGGTCCTACATACAAGTGGGTAGAGGGAATTACAAATTCTCCTAGAAAATCCACCTGATGGACATATTTGAATGGCTCTTCATCAGCCAACACCACATATACTTTGTCATCATGCACGTACTTGACACATTGGTGTAAAATCGAAGGAACACACTTCATATCTCTTATCCAAGGGTGCCCTAGGAGGATGTTGTATTGCATGGCCCCTTCCAAGACATGACACATCACAGGGATGGTCTTATGCCCCACCTTGATGGGTAGGACTATCGTTCCCATAGTATTGCATAAAGCATCATTAAAAGCTCTTAATGTGTAGGCTCCTAGGATGATATTTGACTTGGGGATCTTGAGGTGTTCTATTGTTGTTGTTGTGATGATGTTGATTGAAGAACCCGTATCGACCAAGACCCACTTAAAAGGTAAATCATTGACTGATGCAACAATATGCAATGGAGGGTCTGGTAAGGCAGTAGATACTATCTTAATTTCGTGATCATAAAACCGGATTACAGGCTCTTGACATTCTTGTACTTGTCCAAAAAAATAAGTGAATGCATTTGGATCTTGTGGTTGGAGCTCAATTGATCTCAAAATCTCCATCAAAGTCTCCCTATGCTTTGGGGACTATTGTATGAGCTCATATATAGATAGTTTTTCCAGAGTCGTTTGTAAATTTTGCTCTAGTCTACTCCGAATAGTCACCACAGGTCAAGTTGGTGGACCTGGAAGGTTGTTCTACCCCTGCCTCTGCCTGGGTGCAGCCGGGATATTAATAGGAGTTGTAGGAGGTTGCGGTTGACCATATCGTCTAGTCTTGGTAGCTATATTGATAATTTCAACCATCCCAATGCACCCATGGGTAGGTGTATCAATTCAAACTTGATTGACTTGGGCACCTTGCCCTCTAGGGACCTCATGGTTGGGCAACGGGTTCTTGTATATGCCCATATCTCTATTATCGGGAGCCAATGGGTTGTCAACTTTAAGTTCTCCCACCTCAATCATGTTTTGCACCTGATGTTTGAAACCAATACAAACTTCAATATTATGCCCCGGTATCCTATGATACGGGAAAAATTGATCTTCCCTATATCCTTTTGGCTTAGGATGGTTGGGATCTATAAGGGGTATATCCAGAAATCTGATCTTCCCAACCTCACTCAATTGGTTGAAAATTGATTGCATTGACTCTGATAGAGGTGTAAAATAGCGAGGTGGCTTGCATTCTCTATTTCACCCCTAATTGTTCTTTTGATCATAATTGGCTAGTGGGGGCTATGCTTGATAATTTTGGGGTTGCTGCATAGCCCCATCCTTAGGTGCAACCAATACTACTTGATTGACTGGAGCAGGGTTTACCTGCTTCTGCTTGTACTTATCATTTTTGTTATTTTTGTTCCACTCCTTGTTTCGGAGCTTGATGGTTCCCTCATCTACTTTTATGTCTTCAATGAGTTTGACCTGTGCCAAGGCTTCCTCGAATGAAGGATATTGTTGAAGTTGTAGCAAGAGGGAAATATGTTTAGAGCAACTCTTGGTGAACATGCGAACAATTTCTTCTGTGGGGATGGAGAATGATAACTTTACCATGACTTTTCTCCACCTATCCCCATATTCCATTACTGGCTCATCATCATAATGTTTTAGGTTGGCCAGGTCTGAGAGGTTCACCTTTATTTTAGAACCAAAAGAGAAATGCTTTAGGAATGTGTTTTCTAGTTGTTCAAAATTGGATATGTTGTGCTTGGGCAGTTGGTTGAACCATTGAGTGGCAACGCTCAAAAATGTCATAATGAAAGTCCTTAGTATAAGAGCATCATTGTCTTCCATATGGAAACATGCATTGATAAAATTGGTAATATGCTCTTGTGCATCATCTTCACCCTTAAAATTTTCTAACCGAGGCATCTCAAAATGCTTAGGATATGCAGGGCTAGGGACTGATGGGCATAATGGTTGGTTGTGTATTTTTCTCAATGTCGGTTGGTTGCCTACCATTTCTTGTTTCTCAAAGGACTTCATCTTTTCAGCGAGTTCCTAGAATACCTTTGAGGCAAGGAGTTCCTCTTCTTGTAGGCCCCCTCATAGTGGTAATGGAGGTAACTCTATGTGCCTTTGACTTATTCTATTTTCTTCCCTCCTACGAGGGGATTCAGGATGCGCTTGATCTTGATTTATCATATCTACCCTTTCTCCACCAGTTTGATGTTGTTCATAATTTGAGTGGTGGTTTTGTTGTGGGATTTCTTGTTGTCTATTGCACCCCTCTCTTGGTGAGTCAGCATGTTTATCTCTTTGATGACCATTGTCATTGGTTTGTAGATTGATGCGAGCTAGTTGCTCAGCTTGTTCTCTAAGACACTGCTCATGTTGACGCAAAAGCCTTTCTCTCTGTTTGTCATGTTTGAGAGCTTCCACTAGCTCTCGATATTTACGCAATGCATTTTCTAACCATCGCATGCGATCAGATTACGCTGTTGAAGAGGACTCAGGTTTATCTGATTCTGCTCTTGTGGTTTTGATTCATAGATTCCTCAAAGATGTCTCTATAGTTCCTTGGATTTTGCTTGCTACTATAATTTGTTATGTATGTTGATAAGTGTCTCTATGGTCAGACTCTGCATGAGACTTGTGGAGTCATTCTGAAGCATCCCCAGGTTGAGAGGTGCATTTAGAAGTAATAGTTCATGAACTTCCAGATGCAAAATTTTTTGTGACCATGGTTCTAGGAGGTGGCCTCGGATGCAACCGATCCAACTCATCCAACTATCTTGTTTTCCATGGTTGATCCCTTGGGGTGCCATTTTCTCCAATGAGGTCATAATCTATTGGAATCCTTCCTCTTGTGTGAAGGGTATCTTCTGTTTGGTGCCTATGACTGGATGTAGCTCTAGTTTCTTGCCCTTCAGTGGGTAGACCTGTTCTCAATATCTCATGTGAATTTTGAGATGTTGCGACCCTTGTGTGTCTTTTTGGTGATGAGGGTTTTGTGGCCCTCTCTACCCTCCATGAGGATGGATATGGGGAAACCTCATCATCCCTATGTGAAGAATGGGGTCTAGAACCCTCCTTATGTCCATGTGAGGAGGAAGCTCTTAAAGCTTCCTCACGTCTCTGAGAAGTTTTTGTGTGTTTAGAGGAAGGCCTTGAGGCTTCCTCATGTCTCCTTGATGATGATGGCCATGAGGCCTCTTTGTGTTTGTGTGATTTTGTTCCATGATTTGACTCCCTATTTGGGGTTTCTTGAGGAGAGCCCCCAAGGGTTGAATTATCACCCCGTAGACTCACAGAGCTACGTCTCACGGTCTTATGAACATGTGGTTCAATGTTACTATGACTTTGCCTATGGGTATGTGTTGCTTCAGATTCTCCCTCGGTATTGGACCAAGGATGTTTACTTCTGGTTTTGACCATTGTGCTTGTGAATTAGTTTTTTGGATTGTAATTTAGATGTGGCCAAACAATATCAAGCAAGTGTTTATCTTGATTAGCAATTTATGTGTGCCCTAAACTGTTTGATGTGTCTTTGATATGTTGTTGCTCTTGTTTCTTGCTTCTATTTTGGATTTGAAATAAGGAGACTCACTCATAGTGGGAATCAAGAACACCCATGCCAAACATGATTTTCTCAAAAAGAGACTAGGGTACACCGCTGAAGTCCCAATGGGGGGTTCGCCTAGCTCTTCCACTCTGAACCAATTGTTCCAATAGTGGGAGATAGTTTGAACATGAGTAACTTAGTGCCACTATGAAGAAGTTCCCAATTCCATTCTAATAAGATCTAGGGGGCAAGCCGGTGGAAGGAGATGAATACCAACGTCACCGAACTGAATTGAAGGTTGGTGATGAAATCCAACTCTCCAATGTTTAAAATATGTGTATGTGTGTGGTGTTCATTTTAAGTTTGCATAAAGTAAAATGCATCATACAACAGAAATGTATCTTTCCTATATGCCTGATATGAATGACGTTTCACTTTTTAGAAAAGATGCATAACTATTATGAGACTCATGAATGTATTCTACTTTGTGCAA
Source organism: Wollemia nobilis (assembly GCA_028583015.1). Taxonomy (NCBI): domain Eukaryota; kingdom Viridiplantae; phylum Streptophyta; class Pinopsida; order Araucariales; family Araucariaceae; genus Wollemia; species Wollemia nobilis. The sequence continues at coordinate 690,843 of JAQPPZ010002535.1, read as the reverse complement.
ATATGGCCTTTAATAGGGCCTCAAGGTAAGCAAACCAACACACAATTCCTAGCACGTTGGATTCTAGGGTGGACTTTACAAGCATAAGTCATTGTTCCTAGCAACGCCTAGTGAAAATCTAAAAAAAGCTCTAAGATGCACCAGATGCAAATTGTTTCCTTTCATTCCTTAATTTTCCAAATCAAAATGTGGTTTAATGTTCACTATTTTTAGGAAAACAGAAGCAGATAAAAGGACATAAATTATCAGAGAGGCTATACCAACCTCAAATCCAGCTTAGAGGACCAATGATTTGATTTCTACTACACTCAAGCTCTGGCCATTGTTGAACAGAGTGGCTAATTCCTGGCCATTGTAGACCAGAGAGGCTAACTTCTAGCCATTGTAGACCAGAGCGGATGATTCCTGGTCACTGTAGATCAGAGCGACTAGACCTGCACACAAAAACATAGATCAGTAAGCCAACAAAAAATAAAAACTAGGTGGGGGTCCCACCATGATCACCATCTGTAGCGACCTCGGGGAAGTGGCTGCACCGTCCACTCACTCTATTTGTGATTATTATTAATGTTTAACATATATTAAATGAAAAAGCATAAAATAAAGGCATAACCAAAGTGCAAAGAAATAAATGAATGAATGCTTTGTATTGATATTTCCAAGATCCGGTTACATATAAATCCCTCTAAGGGATACCCTTCATTTGATACATGATTTTACATAAAGAGGGTAGCAGATGTATAAAATATCCCCTAGCAAGGGGTGATGCACCTTTATAGGCTTCCCGATGATGCACACGGAACTGTATGAGGGCTTACAGATGCCTCCTTCTCTAGGTCTGATTCCTAGAGGGATCCTCTTGCTTTCGTATGTTGTGGATTTGTCCGATGAACCTGTAGCCCTGAAATCAATGAAACAACAACACACGCTTAGATGTCCGAGATTGCCTCCCCGGATGAGGCTTGTTAGTGATGAATAAGCTTAATGGAAAAAAATGCAATGAAACTAGTACTATGAATGCAAATAACTAAAATAAAGCTTATGCTAATGAAATGAAGGAGAAAGCAGAATAAAAGAAACTATCACCTAAAACCCTAGACTAGGTTGTGGGCCACTATCCAGGACAACGACCACTAAGGTGAAATATCTCCCTATTGATCCAAAGGCTATGGGCTCAAGTCTGCTATTAATGTTAAAATGATTACCTTATGTGTTCAGATTTTCCCTCCAATTTGATAGGGCTCCGCTACAAGAATCGATCTCCAAGGGAAGCTCTCCAAGTCTCTTAGAAGCTCTCCTCAATGATCCAACCTATTCAAAAAATCTGATGTGTGATGTTCTCTCTCTATCTGATTGATAAAAGAAGGTCCCCTAGTGCTTTTAGGTTTACTCCTTATAAAGTATTTTGAAGCCCTAGGTCAATGTTCAAACCCTAGGACTGAATCCCTCATGCACACTTGATGTCAGCATGAGAATTTTAGCTTTTTTCTACCCTTGAGGGGTAGTTAACTGATGTCTAAATTTGGACTTGAGTCTTTCATGTAGACTGGCTGTGAGGAGGAATGCAAAGTTATCCTCGCTCATCCTTATTGCATGCAGACTACCACTTCCACCCGTGATTAGGTTGGATGGGTGGAAAAATGCATTTAAAGTTTAGCCATTTTCATCTGCAATGGCTAAGGTTTGGCCACTCTGAGCTACAGTGGCCAGAATCCAGCCACTCTGGTCTACAGATGCCAGGCTTGGATGGGCTGAAAATACCCCAAATGAGTGGTAAAAACCACTTTTGACACTTGGAAGGTCCCAAGGTTTAGTCACATGACCTATAAGTGTGCCTATGTGAGTAGTCTCCCTGAACATGACATGTTTTAGGTGTCTACATGAAGAGCATTCACCGTAAGGAGACCTCGACTCCAGATCAATCGATAAAGAAAGTATCCTTTGAACCTATTTACAAGGAGGCTCACATAACAATGATAACTCCATTGGTCTAGGACCCTCAGGGAGAATTGCTTTTAGGTGACCTCATTTTCAAAACTATTACAGAAGATCTTACACGGATTGATCCAATCGAGAAAATGGGCAACATTCAGATCAAAATGAGCTCAGTGTACCTACATGGTGAGAACTACAAGGAGAAGTATTTTCAAAATTTAGAACAAGATAATTGAGCTCAAAAATGCCCTAGAGAAAAGCAAATCTACAGAAGAAAAGACAGCCACAGAGAATGATTACTTGTGCAACCAGGTCAAAGTGCACTTAAAGGAGCGTGATGCTGCCAGGATTGAAATACATAAGCTTCAATAGTATGTGGAAGACATGAAGAAGCATTTGTAGGATAAGGCAGCACAGGCCATAGTATTTTCATGTGATAGTGTTAAAGGCACTCGACTTCGCTCTGCTCAAAATTCCAAAAAATTAGTTGCGCACACTGTCAAGGTACTTTAGTATTTGTGGGAGGCGTGGATACAGATTCAACTCAAAAAATAGTTAATTAAAACCACTGAGGATATGTTGTCACCCTACATGGAGATGATCGTAAAAATACAAGCTTTTTTGAACACTAATTTGTACATTCACCCTCTCAGTGAAATGGATTACGCTTGGTCCAAGGCATGAATAACACTGCACAACTACTTTCAACGCATGGACCTAGTGAGAGAGGGACGAGCCATCCTCAACGTTATTGAGTGTCAGCATACTATTTATATGACTCATTTTGAGACTATTGATGGGTTGGGCTTCCCAAATTTTGTGGATGATTGGGGAGAACCTCTTTCCATGGAAGAACTTGAAGCACTCTAGAAAAAAATTATTGAGGATGCTTTCAAAATTGATGCCTTGGAGGAACCTCTTGCTGAAGTGCAAGTGTTGCAATTAATGTAGAAGTATATGTGCTTAGAGATATCACTATACGAGTTGGCTCAATGATCAAAGCATCTCAATTTGATAGATGTGTAGAATCTTCACTTTGTCTATGAGTCACTTAGTGTCTCGTGCCTATTCACCACTCATGCTTGGTACGAGGCCTTTCATGATTATGATGTTCTCACAAAAATGATCCAAGAGAAATAGGAGCAAGCAGTTATAGAGTGGACGGTGACAACCAAAGAAGTAGAAGAAGCAGAGCAGGCTGAAGTTCTCCAAGTAGAATAAGAGGTCGAGCAGAGGAAGAAGCGACCCGAACGAAGACATCTATAACAAAGGCACCAGTGCTCGCTAAAAAAACTAGAAAGAAGGACTATGTAACCTAATGAATCAAGTTCTGGTATCACTTGCATCCATGCAATCTGGATACCCCGTGAGTTGCCAAAAATATTGGCCATTTTGAATTTTGCCACATTGGGAATTTTTTTGGGAAATTTTTATGTAGTATATGGTGGCACTTTTGAAAATAGTTTTATATGCTCCTAATTTGTTTTCATATATATTGTTTTTATGTTTTGAATTTGAAAAATTGTGAAGTATTTTATAAACTTCCTTTGTAAAACTTTGTTACGTCATGAATTCATTCGAAAGGAAGGTTTTTGTAAAAATCTGAAAAAGGATGAAATGCCTAAGTAAAACTTTGAACAATTTCTAATTGTATTTATGTTTTCCCCAAAGGAGGGGTGAACGCCCCATTCATCCTTTGGAAGGGTGAATTAAGTTCCAAAAATCTGATGTGAGCAAAAGTTTAAAGTAGATTCGCGTTCACCCTTTCTATGGGGTGAATGCATCGTTCACCCTTTCTACGGGCGAATGCGCCCCAAAGAAGAACGCACTCACGCGCACCCAAATATGGTGTCAATTTAGGTTTTCTCTAGTTGAGGGGAAAACATCTTGTTTTCCCCTTCCATGGGTGAATGAACTTCAAAGATAAGGTTATGTCGCATTCGCCCTTTCTTTGGGGCGAACGCGTCGTTGGCCCCTTCTAGAGGCGAACACATTTTGAATGAAGATCATGCATGTAGATATAAGGGAGATGGGGCAAAGTATATTTTGAGGTAAACATGATTCCGAGGTGAAAAGAATTATGGTCAAATATTTTGAAGGTACCAGAATCATGAATATTATATAATGGTGGCACCGAGTAACTCATGTTGTGAATCTCGAGCAATGGAGAAGCTGAATGGGAAGGATGAACGAATATTTTTAATTTCCAAAGCATTGATACGCTTCCCATATATTTAATAATATTTTAATTATCAATGCACCGACACCTAAGTCACTAATTTTATGGAGATTGTTCCTCAAGAAAGATAGATTTTCAATATTTTCGAGGAGGGATTTCCTTGTTTTTGTCCCTGATCCATGGACATGTTCTCTGATGCATTAAATGAAAGAGGCAAAAACCTCTATAAATACTAATAAAATTTCTATTGTAAGTAATATGTTAGACACTTTGCAAGAATACTCTCCAAGTTCTCTGTATTAATACAAGACATCAGGCTTCTGAATTTGCAAGTGATTTTGTGTGTAATTTCTTTCTATACTGCGCACTTCTTTTTCACATTCATATTTCTTGTTTGCTATTAGATTTAAATTATATGATTGAATTTAAATATTTCTTGTAAGAGAGTGAATGCTGGAGTTATTATTTTAAAAGTTATTTTTGCAATATTACAAGTTTATTCTACGGTTTTTCCTTTTGTAAATGTTATTTTGTGCTTGGGTGTTTTCCTGCTATTAGTCTACCCTAAATCCTGTACTTTGGCCTATGGCCATATTTCCATCTCTTTCAGTTATTTTTAATTTCTTTCCTGTATCCCTAGTCTTTTACCAGTATAGGATTTAGTTCAGGAACCAACTCTCTAGATATTGGTATGGAGGACATCTCTTTCCTTCGGCCTTTTAATGTTGGTCGTATCTAGGGCGCTTAAATGTAGTGATCATTTATTAGGCAGATATTTGACCAATAGATCCCTCCTAGAGAATTTTTTTAATTTCTTGGTATTCCTTTTGCCTTTCAAGGCTCTCCTGCTTAGCTTTGGAATTATATGCTTCAAAGAGTTGAAAATAAAATTGATTTTTGGCTTACTAAGAAGCTATCATTAGCAAGTAAATTTTAGATTTGCTCTAAATTTTTAGCTATCACTCATGTATACTATTTCTGTTTATGGTTTCCTTCATAGGCTTGCTATAAGAATCTTGAGAAAATCCTTTGAGATTTTCTTTTGAATAATTCTTCTAAAACAAAGGGATTTCATAGAGTTGCTTGGAATATTTGTTTTCCTAGAGAATCTAGTGGAATGGGTGTGCTGGAATGGAGATGGTAAGGTATTGCTGTATGTGCTAAGTGGGTGGCTAAGGATTTTAGGGGAGCTGAAGCTTGGAAATTTTTGGTTCAATATTTCATTTCCTCTGGTCTTCCCTTAAACTGTAGAGCATGGAGAGGGTTGTATTTTTCCTCTCTCATTGTTGCTCTAGTTTTTGTTAATATTTTTGGCTCCTTTGTTATTAGAAGTATATGGAAAGCCTAGAAACAACTCATTCCTTAGATATATTGGAGAGGATATGGATTCTATAAATTTTTATCCATCAATTCTATGAATATTTGGTGGTCCCCCATGTTTCTTCATCAAGGTTCTCCCTTAGCCCAAGTGCAATGGATTCATGCTCAATAATTTTTCAAAAAGGGTATTATTACAATAACTGATTTCTTTTCTTATTAGACCAAGGATTGGATCCCATGGAATGATTTCAAATGCATCTTTAGGTTGAATGGTGTGGACAAAGATACTTATGATGTTATTTCTCTCACCCATTTTTCTATGTTGCACAAGATTGGTGTGCGCTCGCAGCATCATTGTGTTAGCGCATATGACATATTGTATTTCATTATTCTAAAAATATTGCTCGTAGGCAATCTCCAAGTTAGGAAGTTAGGTTGATTAACCAATTCATCGGTTATCAACTGCTTTCAACTGTTTGTAAACTGTTTGTAAATCTTTATATTACAATCAATGAGAATGTATCCAATGCTTCGCAAGTTTCAATATGGCATCAGAGCCACGGTCGCACTGGCAGACTGGCAGAAACCTGGACGACACAGACAGGACCTAACGTAACCGGACGGACTGACAGCAACCGACGGGCGGACGGACCGGCGGGCGGACGGACTGGACAGCAGACAGAAACCTGGACGACGCAGACAGGACCTAACCTAACCGGACGGACTGACAGCAACCGACGGGCGGACTGGACAGTAGATAGAAACTGGCGAACACAGAAGAGGACACAGAAGACCTGACTACCCACTGACAAAGCCACTGGCGGACACAGAAAACCGGACAACAGAACGTGCAGAGACCAAGGTTCGTGGATCGGGGTGCTTCGACGGTGGCTGAGGAGACAAAAGGAAGGGGGTGGTTGCCCGAAGGCAACCGAAAGGTTGTCTGTTCTCCGTGTTTTTTACACCCTCCCACAGTGGCCGCATAGGCCATGTGGGATCAAGTTTTAAAAAAAAAACTTATCCGCCTCCCAGAGTTTAAAACCGGCGTATTCTTGATTTCTTTCATCAGGGTCTCCGGCTCCTGTGGTTGGTATGGTTCTTGCTTGGCGGCAGGTTATGGTTTCGAAACCCGTCGGGGAAATTTTGACGGAGATTTTTTATTTTTGATGCCCGAATGGTCGCATTGACGCCCAAATGGTCGCATTGACGCCCGAATGGTCGCATTGACGCCCGAATGGTCGAAATGACGCCAGCCTGGTAGAATTGACGCCCGAAAGGGGTAAATGACGGCTGTTGACACAGAATTGACGGTTGTTGACGCACACAAGGTGTCATTCACACCCAATGATGTCTTGAAGACTCCCATTTTTTCATTCTTTTGGGGTTTTCAGGTATTTTTTTTCACATTCTTATCTATTTTGCAAATTGAAGGGGGATTTGACTTGATTTCACTTGCAAAATTATCAGATAAAGGGGGGAATGTGTAATAGGAGTTATAATTTGTGGGCATTTATGATTTTTTGCATTTAAATACACTATTTTCTTGCATTCACAATCATAAATTAAACTAAAAATAAGACCCCAAATTTATACCCTATTTGTGCAATTTATTGCATAGCAGCGTTCGGTATTTGAGATACCTCTGGTCCACACTTACAGGTAATGTTGTCGTGCTTTGGACTACTGTATTCGCCGCCTAATATAGCTGCAACAACGACGTCTGAGCTTGTTCTCTATAAATCGTCGGGGAGAAATAAGGCAAACTTGTTTTTTTTCCACTTCATACCTACATCGTGATTGTTGTTAGGCGTAAATCCTGACGAAAGTTTTTTCCAAAGTGTTTAGGGGAAGTTACGCCCCACGCATGCGGAATAAAACTTTCTATGGTAGGTGTCATTAACAACACGATGCCCTTTCAATATCGCCTATGTTCAATATATTGTGCTTCTCATATGTACTTATAGTCTCCCTCACGTAAGGGCGAGTACATATTGAGTAGTATGTTGTTCATATATACCTATAGTTTCCCTCACGTAAGGGCGGGTATATGTTGAATGGTTACAGTATAGAGATCTGGCAGGTATAAAGAAAGGGAGACCAATTGGTGATATAAGGAACCTTCATAATGGCCACCATTCATAAGTATCTCTCAGACTCACAATTGTTGAAAGGTTCTAACTTTGTTCCATGGAAGACAAAGATGAAAGCCATACTTCAGTTGGAAGATTTATGGGATGTCGTGACTGGCACTGAAACACGTCCTACATCATCAGGAACAGATCAGGATGCTTGGGATAAAAAAGACAAGAAGAGTTTTGTATTTATCTTACTTGCTACTACAGATGAGGTGCAGCCTCATATTTGTGATGCACAAACCAGTAAGATAGCCTGGGATGCCCTGCTCACTGTTTTTGAAGGCAAGAATCAATCTTCTATCCTTCATCTTCAAACTCAACTACATAATCTCAGTATGAGTTCTGGAGAAACAGTTGACATATTCCTTTGCAGAGTAGCAGACTTGAAAGCAAAATTGAATGCTATGGGAAAACCTGTGGATGATGATGTCTTGAATTCTGTTATCTTGAGAGCATTACCAAGTTCCTACAAGATGTTGATCACTTCTCTCAATGTCTCTGGTAGACAAATTTCTTTTGTGGAACTGGTAAACTTGCTTCAAACTGAAGAGGCAACTCAGGTCCAAAAAGATGATATGCCTGATAATGCTCTATCCACACAACAAAGTGGTAAAAAGCAAGGTCAGTTTCAAAAAGGAGGTGCTTCTTCCAAAGGCAAAGGGAAGCAATCTCAACAACAAGATACAAAATATTGCAAAATTTGTGACATGAATAACCATGACACCAACAGGTGTTGGTTTAAAAATAAGCAACCAAATGACAAAGGTTCACAGAAGAAGGGCAAGCACAAGAAAAAATACAATAAGCATAAGCAATCTAAAGGCCATGTTGCTTATGCTGAATCCAACTCTGACTCAAATTCTCCTGAGTCTGATTCAGATTCTGACTCTGAAAGAGCACACAAGGTGCTCATGACACATACTTCGTCTTCCCAGATAGATGTTGTATGGTATATTGACTCAGGAGCTAGCAAACACATGACTGGCGATAAATCCTGGTTTGATACTTTTGTGGCAAAAGAGGGCAAGCCAGTCACGATTGCTGACAATCAGGTATATCAAGTACAAGGAGAAGGAGACATTTATGTGTCTCTTCCTGATGGTAAATGTCAGATTGAAAAGGTTCTCTATGTTCCTGGCTTAGCCAATAATTTGCTATCAGTTCCACAAATGTTGGATAGAAACATGGAAGTCATGTTTCGCATTGTCAATGGCAAGAAGAGATGTTTTATCACAAACAGTGGTAAACATGTTGCAACTGGCTCTTACAAACATGGCTTGTTTATTCTCGATGCTATTTCCACACCCCATGTTGCTTTGGCTGCAACTACAAAGGAGGCCACCTCCCTTTGGCATCGACGTTATGGTCATCTCAGTTCTGGATATTTGCTTGAATTACACAAATATGGGTTGGTGAAAGGTCTTCCACCTCTCTCATCTACCTTACCAGTTTGCTCGGATTGCTTAGCAGGGAAGCAACATCGAGTGCCTTTTGAAGCCAGCTCCTCCCGAGCTGAAAAACCCTTAGAGCTTGTCCATACCGATCTGTGTGGTCCTATGCCAACCAGCTATGGTGGGAAAAAATATTTCCAACTATTCGTTGATGATTACTCACGAAAAATGTGGGTTTTCTTTCTTCAGTTGAAATCAGAAGCGCTTCTCTACTTTCAACAGTTCAAGAAACTTGTTGAGAAGGAGTCGGGATGTTTGATCAAGACCCTCCGCTCAGATCGAGGGGGGAATATACCTCTAAAGAGTTTTCAGAATTTCTTAAGGAACATGGGATCAAAAGACAATTGACTACAGCCTATACACCTCAGCAGAATGGAGTTGCAGAGAGAAGAAATCGTTCCATTATGGAAATGGTTCGATGTATGCTAAAAGGAGCACATCTTGAGGATCAATATTGGGCAGAAGCAGTAAATACAACATCATACCTTCTAAATAGAGCACCCACTAGAGCTCTACAAGGGAAGACCCCACAAGGAGCATGGAGTGATAAGAAACCTTCCATTGCTCATCTGAAAGTGTTTGGGTGTAAAGCATTCATGCACATTCCAAAACAGAAAAGGAGGAAGCTGGATGAGAAAACCTTGCAGTGTATCTTTCTTGGTTATGATGAGTACTCAAAAGGATATCGATTGATTGATCCTAAGACTAAGAAGACACATGTAAGTAGAGATGTTATATTTGATGAAACTCTCACATCAAAAAACACATCCACAACTGTATACCTAGATGAAGAAGAGCCTAAGAAGGAAGTCCAACTTCCACAGCAAAAACAAAAAATTCCAAAATGGTATACTAGCACTTTGAGAGATGCTAAGTTGAAATCCCTTCCAGATCTATCTCTTGATAGGCCATGTACTCGCAGTATGACTCAAAAGATGAGAGCAGAAGAATCTACTTCAGAGGTTGACGAACTTTGTCAACACTTTGATGATTTGTCAGTGGGTACAAAAAATGATAGAGAGGAAGAAAAGGATGGAGAAAAAATTTATATGTCTACATTGAATACAAACGAACCCACAACGGTTCAATCTGCACTTGATGAACCACAGTGGAAAGAGGCCATGGATGTAGAACATCAATCTCTCCTTAGAAATAATACTTGGAAATTAGTCGATCTGCCAAAAGGGAAGAAACCCATAGGCTGCAAATGGGTGTTCAAAGTGAAATATAAGGCAGATGGGTCTATTGATAAGCATAAATCCCGGCTTGTTGCAAAGGGGTATGCTCAGAAAGAAGGCATAGATTATGAAGAGACTTTTGCCCCTACTGCAAAAATGACTACCATTCGTGTACTTTGTGCCATGGCAGCTCAGTTTGGGTGGAAATTACATCAGATGGATGTTAAAAGTGCTTTCTTGAATGGTGACTTACAAGAAGAAGTCTACATGACTCAACCAGAAGGATTTGTGGTCAAAGGGAAAGAACAAAAAGTATGTAAATTGATTAAATCCTTGTATGGGCTAAAACAAGCTCCTCGAGCTTGGTACATCAAGATAGACAGTCACCTTGTGCAGCATGGATTCGAAAGAAGTCCTTCAGATGCAAATCTCTATATCAAGAAAAATGGGTCTGATATAGTAATTCTTGTACTCTACGTAGATGATCTGATCATTACAGGAAGCTCAGAAAGTATGATTAGCTTAGTAAAAAAAGACTTGAAGCAATCATTTGAAATGACAGATCTAGGACTTCTGCACTATTGTCTTGGTTTAGAATTTACTCAAGAACAATTTCATATACGAGTAACACAAAAAAAATATGCCAAGACTTTAGTAGAAAAATATCGGATGACTAATTGTAAGTCCAAAACAACTCCAATGGAGCAAGGACTTAAGTTATCTCGATATGATGAGTCACCTCAGGTAGATGGAACTCTCTATCGTCAGTTGATTGGGAGTCTCCTATATCTGACAAATACCAGGCCAGATCTCAGTTTGCTTTGTGGGATATCTTTCAAGATTCATGCAAGAGCCTAAGATGAATCACCTGGAAAGCGACAAAAAGAGTTCTTCACTATGTTCATGGTAGTACAAATTATGGCCTGGAATATAGAAAGAATAATAAATTTTTCTTACTTGGATACACGAGACTCGAGATTATGCTTGGATCTATTGATGATCGTAAATCCACTTACGGATATGTTTTTCATCTCGGGTCTGGACCAATCTCATGGCACGAGTAAGAAACAGACATGTGGTTGCTCTATCTTCAACGAAGCGAGAATATCGTGCGGCCGGTGAAGCGGTCTGCGAGATAATGTGGTTAAGTCGCATTTTTACAAACATGGGCCTTCCAAAGAATCTTCCACTTCATTTGTTTTGCGACAATCAAGGTGTTTTGAATCTTGTAAAAAATCCAATTTTTCATGAACGTACCAAACACGTTGATACCAGATGTCATTTTATTCGGGATGAAGTTCCAAAGCACCATATACAACTCCACTACATTCCTACTGATGAGCAAGTTGCCGATATCTTTACCAAAGCACTTGGCCGTATCAAATATGAGAAATTTCGAGCAACTATTGGAATTTGCCAATAATGAAATAAGGGGGGATGTTAGCGCATATGACATATTGTATTTCATTATTCTAAAAATATTGCTCGTAGGCAATCTCCAAGTTAGGAAGTTAGGTTGATTAACCAATTCATCGGTTATCAACTGCTTTCAACTGTTTGTAAACTGTTTGTAAATCTTTATATTACAATCAATGAGAATGTATCCAATGCTTCGCAAGTTTCAATACATTGGTGGTCAGACTAGATATGGCATGTTGACACTCCTTTGCTTAATTATAAGGCTTGTTTGGGGTATAAATGGTTATATCCTCATATTTCTCCGGTGCCTAAGCTCAATCAACATTGGGACTTATTTTATACAAGGACTAGATGAAATTCTAGATTTCAGAATATTTGAGCTACCTATGTTGAGCCCAAGCAATATTTTTTTGCATGGAGATTGATGTATCAAGGCCTTACCTTAGGGGAACATTTGAAGCACCTTGGAATTATTGATCCTAAATATCCTTTTTGTGGTGTACCCAAATATTGTATTCACCTATTTTGAAATTGCATAAGATCTAGGTAAGCTTGGAAATTATTTCTTTCCTTTTTTTTTCCATTTATAGCTGCAAAAGTTTCTTGGCCTCAAGCTCTTCTTGGGGACTCTTTTACTTTTTCCCTCCCACTTTTTGAAGTGTACCAGGTTTTTAGAATTAGCTCTCTCTTTCATATCTAGAAGACCCGTAACAAAATTATTTTTAATTAGTATACACATTCTGTCACATTTACTCATGCGAATAAATTAGAAGTTTTTAATGACATGTGGCTACAAATATGTACTCAAGCCAATAAATTTGATATGGAGTTGGATCACCTGTAAGTTTTTTTGGTGCATTGGGCCAATGCTCAGTGTACAGTCAACTGGATCCCCCAAAGCACTCTTCTCATGAGTATTTTCTATCCCGATCTCATCGTTGGCCTCCATCATATGCAAGAAGTGCTCCCATATATAGGCATTGGTCCCAACCCTCACTAGTCATGAAGTGGTCTAATGTTGACATTGCTTGTTCGTTTTTCCAGGTTGAGGGGTGGGGTGATGTTCAACCAGTTTCACATGGGCTAGTTGATGGTTGGAGCAATGCAAATATTGAAGGACTTAATCATGATGTAGAAGGATGGATTCCCATCCCATAATCACCACCAGTTTATGTAGGACAACACACCAGTGCACATTACTCCATATGATATGCTTTCTTTGTTGTAATGATCATCAATTATCATGATTGATAAACTTGTTTTTTGTTGGCGGATTTATTTCCTAACCCTTATCAATAAGGGTTAGTTTGATTCCCCATGGGGTGTGTTAACCCACCCACATTTTTTATTGTAAAGGCTTTTATCTTAATTTAATGTAAATTTGTTTTTTTCATAAAAAATAGAGTTTAAAGACTTAATTAGTAGGTTATCTTGGTTGGGACAACTTATTTGTTTTCTAACTATTATATTGAAATTGGTTTCATTCCCATGTGCATTAGAAAGCATTAAAAGTTTAAAATTAGGTAAGTTTAACTTTTTTTATGTTTACATTAATGACAACTTTTGAAATTAGACTAAAAATGGATTTTTTTATTATTAATATGGTAATTGAAGGGGTTTTGAAAGGTCCACAAACCTTTTATATTTATTAAAGAAATAAATCACTTCCATAATCTACATATTACAAAATTTGGTCTAAAAAGGAGCATGTTGCATACTTACATACAATAATTTTGTTTTAACTCTATTCCATGAGGATTCAATATTTTTTAAATTCAATCAATTTTGTTTCCTTAGAATATTCAAGAGCTTTAATCAATTCTCTATTAGCTTCAGATCAAATATTCGATTTTACATTTCCTAAGGACTTCAGAAGCTTCCACCTAGTCTTTATTCAATATGTAGTATTGTTTAACCATCCTAAATCTTAGTTTAGTTTCCTTAAAAATTGGCCCCATGTTAATATATATTTTGCAATGATAAATTCCCCTAAGGCTTTTAAACTTCTAACTCAACAACATCAAAATTTCTTTCTTCTTTCAGAGTTATAATCATCAAAGCCTCTGGGAAAACATCATTATAGGCCTTGAATCCATTCATTTGAACCCCCATGTTTGCCATAATATTAGCCTCAACATTACCTTCGTGTAGATGTACTGGATCGCAAATACCTCCATGCTTGATAGTATATTTATTGCATCATGAATAATACCTTTAATGCTCTAGCTAGAAATTTGCTTTTGCACTCAAACTCATAATGATACTCATACAATCCCCTTCCTTTATAAGCTTCTTAACATTCATATTTTTTGTAAGTATTACTCCTATAATCATGGTTCTCACCTCTACTACATGGTTTGATGCATGGCCAAACTTCACTACATAACAAGATATCACTACCCCAGAGCTAGATCTGAGAACCCCTCTATAACCTATGGATAGTTTCATAAACTATAAGTCCAATATTTTTATAGAATAAATTAATAATTTATTTAATATTAAATATGAGAATAGAAGGAATTAAATAAATTAAGACTAAGATATTTAAAATTATTATGTATCTAATTTGAGGAACTATTTGCTTCCATTATTCTTTAGCATGTAGACACTTTGTTTTAAATTATATTTTGTTATTGAAGTTCCTTCTAAATAACCTATGGAAATCAAAATTAAGTCATACAATTTTGTGGATTCATTTTATTTAAAATTATAAATATGGTAAGATTTTTCACTTAAGTTACTAAAATTTAAATATTTAACAATGGAATGTATATCTTATGTCATAAATATCTTTGACCTAAGATAAACCACAAGATTCTACATATATTAGTTTGAATTTCTAAATATCCTTGGAGTTTTAGTCAAGATAGGTTTTGATATTTGATCTACTAAGTTCATAAATTAGTGAGAAAAAGTAATGGATAATGATTTTAAATAACTTTATTAAAGAGCTAGATCTCATATTTTTGTTAAATTATACTAATTAATTGGAGTGACTAGTTCTAAATATAAAATATAAGATCAATCAAATCCTTTTTACCAAATGAATTTCATATGATAGGTGGTATAAAATTTAAATAATATTCTATTTACATGTTTATTAGAATTTACTTCCTCCAATCAATATAAACTGCAAGAGTTTGCAAGTCTTTAGTAACATGTTGAGCATCAAGCTAATTGGATGTATATTTCTAGGATTTAATCAAATTTTTATTAATATGAATATCTATTTAGGTAATATGTCATATACTCTAAACAATAAAGATAAAAATTATTATTGCATGTCTGATTTGAAAGAACCTTACATACCTCATGTAATGACAAATATTTTAAACAACTTTCATCCACGTTTTTAAGTTAAACCAAGAATATAATGATATGTAAATCATTTTATAGTGGAAAATTCAAGTATAATGCTAGTTCTATAAGCCCATAAAGTAGTACCTAATTTAAATTTCAATATCCTCAACTCTTTATTGGTATTAGTTAATTTAGATTTAAAAATCTCTATTTTAGCTTTGTATTAGCCATTGATTTGAGGATTATAAGGGGAGTGAAATACTTTACAAATATGAAATCTAACATAAAATTACTAAAGATAATCCATCATCTATAATAAGGACATGGTATATTCCAAAGTTTATGGTAAACATAGCTATGGAGATTTTATGACAATTGATAAGGGCATTAATCTACCAATATGATGAAGCACTCCATGAAAGTTATAATAAAATAAAAATCATTAAATAAATCTAGGTTTATTTTACCTAATAACATCAATCTCCTAAGTCTAAAAGGGTTAATGTATGATTATGGGTTGAATTTATTTAGATGGGACATTAATGATGTGGGTAAGAACTTGGATTTTTGTCACCTCTTTCCAAAATTAAAATAATGGTAACATGTTCAAATGTGTACCATAAGTATTCCATTAGGAAGGTCTTGAAAACAATGACATCACTTCTAAAATCTTCAAACATTCATTTACATCATTGACACTTTTACAAGATTCAACCAGATCCAAACATTACGTATACAAAATATCTCTTAGAATAAAACACTTAATTGAACAAAATTGAACGTCCTTCCTCGATTATAGGTTTTTCTCATGAGATGGAACATGTTGTTGAGTGTTTCTTTTAGTTGAAGAGATAATGAGGTGAGCTCTTCTTGATCACTGGCAAGATGTCTGCTTCTTAAGGAAGTTCATATCTTTTGGATGGTGTTAGTGAATTTATCTTAAGAGATCGCTTCCTTACCTTACCTTAAAAAATATAGGAGGGGAGAGAGGCCCCTAATGTTTAAAAGGAACTCTATTTTTTTATAACTTGATTAAGCTACCTCCATTTTCATATATAGAGTTGTCTTCCCTGCCCTCATTCATTCAAGTTCACATACCTCCATTCATTGATCCTCTTCTTAGTCCACCTTTTGAGCCTCATCACTGTCCAAAGCCCCTTCTCGCTTCCTAAATCCCCTTCCCACTATCCAAAGCTCATTTCCTCTAATATGATTTGAATCCTCTGAGTCTGTACCAAATCGACGATGATAGTACAAATCCTAAATGACTGACGTCATGTCGGGTTAAACAACAATGAGTTGATATATGTTTGTTGGAGGTAATGACTCCCCTATTTATAAAAAAGACCATGTAATTTGGATAGTAGATGATGTCTCCATAAAGGATATTCTTGTTAGAAAATTCAAAATTAAAAAAATATTCATCCTCTAAAATACCCTTATCTAATCAAATAATAATAAATAGAACTCTTATAATTTTTATTTGCCATAAATATCTTCGAAACTATCCCAAATAAATCATCTATATACCACTTTATGTGTCAAGGCAAGTTGGAATAGATGCAAGCCATCCATATACCACTTTAAGTATCAAGAAGGTTGGAATAGATGCAGCCAAAGTAGATAACACTCAAATGACAATCCTTGTTTTTGGTTAAGTATAAATTATTTAAAGTATTTTATATTGGAAATTTTAGTAAAAACTAAACAAAATCAAATTTAAAAAATGCAAGCTTATAAATGGTGTTAATTTTTTTAAGGTATAAATTATGAGATCAATCTATGTTATACGTTAAAAGGAAAGTTGTAGTTGATGAAGATAATTTTAAAAGTAAATAAAATATTTTACTTAACAATGTTGAGGTCAAATATCATCTAGATTATATTTATTTATAGAAAAATTATATGGTTAAAAAGTAATAAATAACATAAGGGGCATTAGATCAACTGGTTAAACTCCAATATTTCGAGGAGACCCAGGTTCAAATCTTATCAAACGATACATAAATAATATCCCATTAAAAATAATTTTATTACTAATTATATAATTCCAATTTATTTCATCAAACCTAAGCATTGATCATAGGGGTTTCTCACACTATGTGGATCTCTCCAAATAATACCATCACTAATTACATAATTAGATAATTCTAATTCCGTTCATCAATCCTAAGCATTGGTCATTATTGGTCATAGGGATTTCTCACACTATGTGGATCCTTGAAATAATATTAATAATAAATTACATTATTTTTTTAAAAATTAATAACATATTGAAGTTTATCCCACGGGAACATCACAACGGTTTAGGCGGGAGGTTCAAGGTTCAAACCGTGGCGTGGATGAGTGTGTGAGGGGGTGGGTGTGTTAAATTCTCTATTGATAAGTATAGCTCTTGGTTTTACGAGGGGTCATGGTTGGGAGAGAATGCTCAACCCTTGGACGTCCAAGGTTCAAATCGTAGCGTGAGCAAATGTGTGAGGGGGTGGGTGTGTTAAATTCTCTATTGATAAGTATAGCTCTAGGCTTTACGGGGGGTCATAGTTGAAAGAAAACTGCTCAGCCTTGTGCCTCGATCATTAAAAAAACCAACCAAATAAATATAAATATAAATATAAATTTAAAAAATATATATATATATATATATATAAAAGAGTTTAAACAAAGAAGTCCATCTCAATAACTTGAGTTTGAATCCCATAAAATAAGACCCTAAATTACTCTGCGCGTGAAGGCATATTGCTATATCTGTGAAGAATATGGTCTTATTACATACTTCAACAAAAAAAAAAAAAAAATTAAAAAAAATATATATATATTAGAGTATAAATAAATAATAATAATATACTCTTTAAAAAGATCAATATAATGAATTAAGATAATTGTATGCATATTTGTAATTATTCTCTCACCTTGCAATACACATTTATTTTCTTAAAAAAAAAAACATTTATAAAAATTAAAACACTGTAATTAAATACGTTATACGGTTTTAACTGCCTTCAGCCCCACAAGATAAAAACAATCCCAACCATTTCAATAAAGCATAAAGGCTTACCAACCTGTAACTTTAGCAGACTGACTGGTCAGCTGCCCACCACAAATAGGCTTGACAAACAATAGCTTAGCGAACTGAAGACTCTTTCTTTAGCTTAACAATAGCTTAACTTGTTAGCTGGCCACCACAAATAAACTTGCCAAATACCAGGAGGAGAGTCACATTTACACAAAATCTTATCAAGTAGTGAGTACACTTTCAACAGCGATACAAGCGTCGGGAACCAATAAAAGGACCTGATGGTTGCGGTGGATCTTCTCAACTATTAACTTCAATCACTGTCAGGATGCTTCATCTTCATCTTCAATGGTCACGTATTTGATATTTTCTTCGAGTTGGCGGAGATTTACTCTTGCTGTACAATCTGCCATCCCTGCCATCCTTATGTATCGTAAAGATTAAGCTCCCCAAATGATTCCGGCACACGCTCCAAAGCCTTGCAGCAAGACAAATCTAATACTTCAGAGCTTTGAGTTCTCCAAATGATGCGGACAGACGCTCCAAAGCCTTCAGTATGTCAAATCTAACATCTTTAACTCTAATTTTTCGAACGCTGCGAGTTGTCCAAATGATTCCTGCAAAGCTCCAAAGCCTCGCAGTATCTCAAACCTAATTTCTTTAGAGCTTAGAGTTCCCCAAATGATTGTGGAAGACTCTCCACAGATGTGTAGGAGAGTTCTAATTTTTCTATGGCTGCGAGTTCTCCAAAATCAAACATAAATACGTTAGAGCTTTGAGTTCTCCAAATGATTGTGGAAGACACCGCGAACCTTTGCAACCATATAAATTTATTTTTTCTACGGCTGCTTGTTTAAATGATTCCGGCAGACGCTTGAAAGACATGCAGCAATACAAGTCTAATTTCTTTAGAGCTTTGAGTTCCTAAGTGATTCTACACTGCAAACTTGTGCATTAAACCAATAGCAGTCATTTACAGAAACAAAGATCCAATGTAACACAATTGAAGAAGGATTATTTTGATTATGATGATGATCATATTACATTGAAGGATACGTTAAATGAAGTACATGAGCACTTGCTTCTTCTATAACCCATGAGCACTTGCTTCTTCTATTTTATTTGCAATTCTTTAAGCATTGCAAATAAAATAATTAATTAGTATTTTTCAATAATTTTTCATGTTTCAACCTTCTCTCGTAATTTCTCAAAGTAAAACTTTTTTCATACTTTCAAACTACATATATATAATGTGTCCTCCAACATTTAACACCCAAAATGAATTTTAACAAATTCATTTTCAACAAATTTATTTTGCAACAAGGAAATCATCTCTCCTTTAAAAACAATATTAACATATAATTTATAACAAATTCACTCACTTAACAGAGACTTATAATGAATGCGCCAAAGTGAGAGTCTCACTACAAAGAGGACATAAACAAATCCATGACCAGTTTTAACCACACCAACATGTAAGCATTCTTTCAATTTTTTTGTCATCACTTCCCCTCCTTCTCTTCTATGGGCATTTTTTGTTTTTTTTTTGTTTTTAACTTGAGTACTTCAACTCTCATACTCTATTAAAGGTATGAACCAACTAAGAGTTTTTGATTCCATATTGAACCGGCTTATGATCTTATGATCCAAATGAAGGAGTCTTGCTCATTGCTCCAACATTCCCCTAAGCCATTTTGCAAGTGTTCGAAACTCTTCCCATCAACATCAATAGTTTTCACTAATACCAATTGTTGAAAACAAGACCTGCAAAACAAAGAAACCAAAAATAGATCCCCAAACGAATAACAACCGTTTACAAAAATAAATACCTAAACAAAATGATGCTAACCAAACAAGAAGGAAGAATCATTTTAATTATGATCATGATGATATTACATTTAAGTATATTATTGATACATTTAATAAGAATATAAAACAATTTTTATTTTTATTTTTTACATGGTAGAAAGATAGATCAAAGAGTTGATCCGTTTTTTATGGTTCACTCTTATAATCACCATACCCAATCCATTTAAACCTTTTAAGTCCCTGAAAATACTAGGAAAAAAACAAGCAGCGGCTAAATGAAGTTTCCACCTAACTACCACTTTTTATCTTACCAAATTCTAAATAAACAATTAATTAATATTCTAGAACAATTGTTGTCCAAATGATTCCGGCAAGTCTTTCATTCTGTGCCAATCTTTCCATCTCAATATCTCCAATGAAGTTAACCAATGAAGCCCCCCGGGAAACCTTGTGCAGGCTTTTCAATTATGATAAGTCCACTATGGAAGTTGACTCCTCTGAATATGTGGATTCGTTAAAATCAGATTTGCGCGCAGCAATTACCATCTCAATTCCTTTGGTAACTCCATCAATATTGCAATTTGTTTGTCACGACCTTATCCAACCTGCCCACAAGACTTTGGTAATTAACAGGAGATTCATGCTTAGAATGCACATGACTTACCTTATACATACTGAAACCTTTTTTTTCTTTTGAAAAGAGGGCCTTCGTAGAACGCCAAATTTGAAAGTCTTTCTGAATTAACAGGCAAGCAAGGAATGTCACCACCTACTTCAAGATATCTTAGTTCTTTAAATTTCACCTCCCATCGGTGACTGACCTTCATGCGCTTTCCAAGAGCCAAACTCCTCGAATATCTCTGAGCCTCTGCAGAATTGTAGCAAATATTAGAAACTGTTAGAGGAGATAGGTTTGTCATTTTGAAGTATGAAATAATGAGGATACGTACCTGCTCATTTACAGCATCAATCAAAGATTTCACATTCACGATTCTCGTGGATTTTGCTTTGTTTCGCCCTCTTTCTCTAATTATGTGATGAACAGTCAATGTCTTCTTGTCGTCAGACCTTTGTACGAAAGCCACTTCTTCTTCTTCGAGGGATGATAGTTCCAGTGCTCCCACAATATACTTCACATGATATACTCCACATGAGAAGGATCCATATCATTAAAAAATATATGTCGAGAAATGCTTGCTGAATGGACTTTTCCTACTGGTCATATACCAAATCAGTAAGAGTGCTCCTCAGACCTTCCTGGTCGATCTTCTTTCCTATTTCTAACTTTTCAAGGATCAGGCTACACTTGTCTGCCCTTTATCCCTGCTTTCGAAAATGACCACGGACAATATTAAGAACTAGGGGAACACCTTTGCAAATATTTAGAATCCTTTCTACATCTTTTTCTTGGATATTGTCAGGCTGTCGATCGTCAAGGCCTTTGAGCAAAAAATTCTATGCCTTGTCGTGTGAAAGAGGCTGGACAGGATACTGTTGGCACTTAAGGCCAGCTTCATCTTGTATAAATATATTAGTGGCGCCTAAGTTCCGAGTTGTCACGAGGATTCGACTATCCTTGGGGAGGCCTTTCATGTCCCTAGGCAGGAGTTCATATAGATCTTGTTTCCTCGGGGAATTATCAATGAACAGAAAATACATATTTCTTCCCTTCCTTTTGAAATGCCTTTGTCAATACAGCCCGACCTTGCGAGCAATTTGTGAGCTTTGTTTGTGTCCCCTGTGTATAGTTGGGGAACAGGCAATTTAATATTTGTTCCTGCATGCTTTTGATGTCATTCTTGGAGGAGTCCATGTTGAAGTCTACTCTGGCGTAGTGTTAAGGTTTGAGATCTATTTTAGCAACAACGGCTTCCGCCACAGTTGTTTTCGCTGTTCGCCCCGAAGCAACAAATAACCATAGCCATTGGCGGCGTGTTGCTCATGTCAATTGGAGGTGTATCACTTTCTTTTCTTGTCCTTCCGCTAATCCAACTGACAATGTAACAGAAAATACGTCATGACAAACGCTACATTTACGAGCTCATGTTTAAAAATCAAACATACCATGGCCTTTGTATTGTGCAAAATTGATAATCCGTATAGAGAATTTATTCTTGAATAGATGCCAAGAGAAAAGTTGTAAGCAGCTTAATCTTGTAGCTTTGACGACGGGGCTGAAAATGTACATATTTTAAAGTAATTATCTGTAGCGTTGAGAAGAGATATTAATGTGAATTAAATTTCGTCCATGTTATTGAAAATAATAAACTTATATTTTATTTATCCAATTTTAAGAAAACTAGAACAAAATATCAAATCTGTTATTGAA
This sequence comes from Wollemia nobilis, assembly GCA_028583015.1. NCBI lineage: Eukaryota > Viridiplantae > Streptophyta > Pinopsida > Araucariales > Araucariaceae > Wollemia > Wollemia nobilis. The sequence continues at coordinate 668,772 of JAQPPZ010002535.1, read as the reverse complement.
AATCGTAAATATATTTTTATTTCTCAAAATTTATAAAGACTACAACAAAATATCAACAATGTGGAGAGTAGGCATCTAGCTTATGGTTATATTAATAAATAAAAATATAAAAATAAATTTATTAACGTTATAACTTATTTTTATGGAAATTTTATATTTAAATATAAAAATATAGATTATTTTAAAATATTTTAATTGAAGTAATATTTAAATAGTATTTTTTTTAAAGTATAATAAAGTTTTTAACTTTAAAAAATAATATTAAATTTTTTATTATAAAACAAATTTAAAATTAATATTTAAAATATTTAAAATATAATTTTAAAAAGCCATTATATTAATAAAATATTTTTTGCTTGAGGTATAAAGAAAATATAATTTCTAAAGATTATTTAGATTGTTAAAAGACTTTAGGAAATAACAAACAAATAACAAAAAATGCTTAGGAAGTTGGTGTTAATAGATGTATTGATAGACACTGTAAATGATGGTGAGACAAATATTGATCAAAAGAGAATGAAAACTCAATGTGATCAATGAGTGCATGTATATATGTTTATACCCCAAGGTATAAAAGAATTGAACTTGACAAATATTCATCAAAAGACAATGAAAACTTAATGTCATCAATGAGTGCATGTATATGTGTTTATACCCCCAAGGCATAGAAGCATTGAACTTATAATAACATAAAATATTAATCATTAAATCACAACCAACAACACAAATTGATAATATATAAACCCTAAAGTCAACTAGCAACAAACACAAGTGATAATAATCCCTTTCAACTAAACTAGAGGGGACATGGATAAGGCATTATCTTTCATGTTCCTTAATATACTCTTTGTTTAGCTTGCTATGATATTAAGAAACTTAACTCTCATAGTGAATTAAGAAAGAATTAGTATGCTCATTTTGTATTCAAAGCAGGTTATGCTTAAGGATTGGCTAAAATGCATTTATAAAAATGGGGGGAATTAGTTTGGAAATCCAAAATAATTTATAATTTCAAGGTGAAAATGTCCCCTATTATTAGGGATAGTATTGGATATTTAAACTTAAAATGGTCCAATTATTATAAAATTGGGGTGAATCTACCAAAAACAAATTACACCCAAAATTTTTGGGCTAATGGACCCGATCAAGGGTCCCCAATATTAGACAATTCTAAATTTTAAAAATCTAAATATCCATTAACTATGATTAGCCACTATGCATAACCCTAATTCAATGCAACTTTATGGAGACAATTCCCTTTTGAATCACTTTGTAAATGTAATGGTAATGAAATTCAATTTTCTTTTTGATATTATGAGCTATTGGATTATATGTTAGACTATTAATGTAACCTTATTATCATAAGTATAATTGGTGGTTTGTACTATGCATACTTAAATTCATGAAGTAAATTTTGAATCCATAATACCTTTAGAGATCCATTGAGCATATGATGGTACTTATGTTCTCTAGTGGACATGACTACTATATCTTATTTCTTGAAAACTATGTAATGAACCCATAAAAAGGATGGATATATACTTTAATGTAGATTTTATATCATCTATATTACCAACATAATTTGTGTCAATGTAGCCCCTAACTCTAAGGACCCCTCCAATAGAAAATGTGATACAAAGGTTGAATAAAATTTTGGTATAACACTATTTATATTGTATCTCAGATGAATGCCTTCCTAGATTCTAAACAAAAATATTAGGGTGAATCTAACACATATATAAGATTGAGAATAAGTTATATATCTAAAATGAAATCAATTTTGGTGGAATTACAATCAATGATATGTTTAATGTTATAGTAATATTGAGTTTTGAATAGATTTAATTTTTTATATTGAACCTATATAGAAGATCAATCACATATAATCAACTTAAGAGATGAATACATTTTCCTTCATATAAAATACTTGAATTCTTATAATAAAGTGTAAAAATCCCATGCAATTAATCTAAATTTCATTTCTAATATTTGATTTGATATAGGTTCGAGGTGTAGACCAATTGGTTCATCCAAACCCCATAAGGGGGCGGAGGTCCAAGGTTCAAATCTCGGGCCTCATCGGACTGAATGCTTGTCCCTTTCTTGGTGCTTTCAGCGGTATAAAAGGTTTAAAATGATTGTGGCATGGTGGTTATAGGGACGGACTGCACAAAGATCTGTATGGCAGCTTTTAGGGTGGATAACGCAGAGTACTGTGGCCACCATAAAAACTGGAAAGCCTGCTCGGATTCGTGGAGGCTACCGATTCCACCATGTAAATACAAAAAAATAAAAAAATCTTTGATTTGATATCCCAAACCAATGTGATGTCACTTCCAATGATAATAAAGGTCATCCACATAGAAGACAATTATAAATATTTGATTTTGCTTCTTTCTTAAATAAAATTTATGATCACATTCATATCGTATGAACCGATTATTATTTAATATAGTTATTTTTCATACCAAGGGTTTAAGAATTTATTGATCCCACAAAAACACTTTTGTTTATATGCAACAACTAGGTGGTCACCTCCTTTGACAAATTTGAATATTTACTCTATCTAGATTTATTCATGTAAATCACCATAAAGGAAGGTATTTTTGACATCCTTATAAGAATTTTACATCCATGTATGGTAACTAAGGAGATTAATTGTTTGAAAATATTAATCATATACAATTGGGTAAGGATTTCAATATAGCATACCCTTTCTTATTAAGAGAATACTTTGAAAACCAACATAGTTATTGAATCTATCCATAATTAATTATAAAGTATTTTGATCTTATAGTTCTATCTATACATGATGATGTTATTGTACATGCATAGTATCCTTGCATATTACTAATTAATTCTTGTTTTATAAGTCTAATATCTATCAATGTAAGTGTTCTCAGTCATGAGTACATGGTATTTTTACTTTAAGAGTGTATTAGCTTTATCCAAAATATTCCCTTATTCATTGTTAACACTCTTCCTTCATGTATTAGTAGTAACCTTCATCTTCATATTTTATTGTATGGTGGTCTCTTTGTCCATGCTTATATTTTGCACTACAAAAATACCCCTACACTAGTCTTCATCATTGACGTAAACTATAGGGATATTAAAGACCCATGACTAGCATAAACTACAATTTAAGTGGTAATATGGGACCATGATTAACCCATGCTCCTACCTCACTTTAATAATATTTGTGCTATAAGAAATACTTTTGTAAATAAATGAAAGTGTGCTAGATATATTAGTTTTATATATTTGTATATGTATAGATACATATGTGAATATTAGCAAGACTAGATTTGAGTGCAAGAGATAGGAAAATAATAAGGATTTTTAAACTCTTGTGTTATTTATTAAAATAAATTTTAGTTGAAATTTATATTCCTTTTCATGAATGGATGGGGATATTTGTTTTTTTTACTTATAGAATTTTATTGGATTTTTCTTCTATTTTTTGGTTTAATACTTATATTTTTGGTTATCCACTATAAATATAATCTACCCTTATTTCAATTGTATTTGAGTTATTCTAATGTAATGCAAGTTGTATTAGAGTTTTACATTAGATTTATATTAGATCATCTTGAGGGCTAAATCAAAGAATAATACAAAGAGTGTTTACTATGAGTTAGTGTCCCACAAGGAGGAGAAATATTAGGCATTGAAGATCATATAGTAAAAATTTAATAAGAACATTGAAAAAAACTAAAATTCAAATTATACTATCAAAAACTAACGCATGAATAAATATGAAAAATTGATTATATATAGAGTATATAATCCATTGGAGAAGTTGATTAAAGTTATATCTAAATAAATGGGTGAACGAAATTCAAAGGAGAACAAAAACTAAAATTATTTGTAAACTAGGTATGAGAAATAAAGATGTATTTTGAATTAGAAGGGATTGATGAAGATGATAAGAGAAGGATGAAGTTTGTAATACCAAAATTAAAGTTGTATTCTTCTCTATGGTAAAATAATTTATAATAAAATAAAAGGATCCAATACAAGGGAAACATAAGGCTGTGGCCTATGGTCTTGAATATTTTTACGAAATATTTTATGCCATTATATTATCAATAGAGAGCTTAAGACATTCTATAACATATGATAAATAGAAAAAACAATACAATCTCATACAATGTTATTCTAAAGGGTAGAAATTAGGATGGATATTTAGGAATATGAGGAATAATTGATATCATATAAGTGCATTTAAGGTATTTAATTCTAGCTTTAAATAAGTTAGGTTTAATTAAAGTACATACAATACGTGAGGTATTAGTATGCATTGAAAGTAGGAGAAATTAGAAATTAGAAAATCAAATACAATAAATAAAATTATAACAATAGTATAAATAAAGAAACATAATATTCCTTGATGTCCACAAAGGGAATTGAGTTAGCTAAGATAAGAGAGAAAGATTAAATTAAGAGGACTAACTATAGACGAAAAAAAAAGTTTTATATGTAGAGGGAGAGAACAATTCCCTATATATTGAAGTTAATTAAGGTGTTATATCTATAATAAGGCTCATAAATTTCATAATTGTCCTTAGAATAAATATTTTGATACCAATGCCATGAAATCTCAAGAAAATCCATAGGATGAAATCTCAAGAGAAAACATAATGTTGTATAAGGCCTTAACAATGAGAAATAAGGAAATAAATTTGGAGAAGGATAAGTATAAAAGCAAATGAAAGGAAAATATATGCAACGTTATTATTCATAGTGATTCTTATGATAATTTAGTAAGAATAAAATGAATAAAAATTTATAGTTGATCTTATAAAATTTTATGACTTATAGAGGAATCATATAGTCAATGTTATGCATCCTACTTCATTTCTTTTAACATTGTGTCATATGAGGACAAGGCATTATGTGACATGGTACCTAAGGATGCATGTCATTAGATAGGTATGACTTCCATAACGCTATGAAAAACACTTAAATAATGAGATAGCCAAAATTATGTATATTTTAAATTCCTTAAATGAAGACAAACAAAATTATATATGAGTGATTTAGTTCTTTGGATATCAAGGGAATTACCAATAAATTATATTTTTAGTTGTTCCTATTAGAGAAAATTTACCTAATAATATGAGACCCTACTTATAGATTCAATATATGTTAGAGGACCATTTAGATTTGATATCAAGGGAATTACCAACAAATTCTATTTAAAGAATGTCATCGACCAAATTTATTTTTGGTACTATTAAGAGAAACGAGGGTTTTGAAAGGGACCCCACAACCTTTTACATAAAAACCAGCCTAAAAGGAAACCGAAAACCTAAAACAGCACACAAAACTAGAGAGGCAAAACAAACACGATAAGAGAGAATAAATATGGGAACAAACACAGGAGAGAACCGAGGGAGTTCTGCCTACACCAGCATGTTGATATCATGGGTAATTATTCTCATCATCTATGAAACCTCTCAGAGTAGTCTAATGTGATCTTCACAGAACTCCAAATGGAATGCTGCTTAATTTTGATCAGTTTTAGACTGTGCAAAACTGCACTCTTCCTCTTAGAGGTCTCCTTCGGTGCATAGACATATTTTACCATTTTCTCATTAAGGAAATACCTAGGGATAATATCCACATAAATGGGGGAGGATAAGGGGGATGATCCATCCTCCCACTTTTTTTCGAGCATACGCAATAATTTTTGGGTACCAATTCCTTCTACTTTACTAGTCGATGGAGGACCCCCCACCTTAGGCAAAATTGTTAGATTGATTGACGATTTTTTCACCACATCCTCGATACTACATTTCGACACTTTTACCCTCATACCTTTAGCCAAGACATGAATTTTACGAGAAGTATTATCCAGTACAGAGACCAACGAGAATGAGTAAACATCCTCACTATCATCACTAGAGCTTTTAGATACCTTAGCCTGGCTAGGTGCAGGAATCGATAAATTTGCTAAAGGATTCAGGATTTTCTCTGCTACCATCCAATTTTTTGCTACCACTTTCTCAAACACTAAAATAATTAGACCCTTGTGGAGAGCGAATTGAACACGACCCCCTTGCACATCCATTATAGACTTCTTCATTGATTGGAATAAAAATAAAGGAATGTTCATCCATATTTTCCTTTGTATATGGTTCAGAAACATGGCATGGAAACTACGTATGACTTCATATGTAGAGTCCAAAGTAAAATAATCCAGTGTCACTCTAGCCACCCTAACCCACGATGGGGATAGAGCCTTGGCACTGAAGCCATTCTATATTATGGGTAGAAATTCCTCTCCATACAAGAAAAAATTTCTCTTTTAGCAATGAATGTATATCCCTATTATGATAGGCACCATCTAACGCCAAACCAGTTGTACAGCTAATCATATCTATAGATATATCAAAGGACCAAGACCCAATTCTCACCCAACCATCATTCCACGTTGTTGCCATCCACTTGGAAAGTACCAGGTTGTGTCCATGAAACTTTTGGACACACTATAATAGACCTCCATTCTTCAAAATAGCTTCAACTTTATCATCAATATTCGTAGAGGCAGGGTCCAACCAAGATTTAGCATAGCTCAACTTAGAGCAATACATCTTGGTTTTTTTCATCTTCAAACTTACTACAACCCCTCCACTCCTAAGCACAACACTCTTCCACAAGATGAGACCAAAGGAAGATGATCGAAAGCAAACAGAAAAACACAAAAGGTTTCAAAGCAATCTCGAACAAAAATAGACATCCATCATATTCACAGGCAAAGTCATGCCACAAACACCATCCTTAAAAGTCAATAACCAAGGACACCCAAGCACACCGGGAAGTACCATAGAAGAAACAATGCAATTCTAACCAAACTCTGAAGAGATAAAGGTACTCAATAGATGAAAGAAAACCCTACCATTTAGAGGTAGCATAGAAAACCAAGGCTCATGAGATAAAAACCTAGAAACCATAGCCACGCTCTCAAAATTAAGAAAAATCTAAAGAATGAGAAATATAGAAATGAATAGGTCACCCACCTTACGTGAAAACAACCGACCACCTCGCAAATGGTAACCTGGCCTAGAGAAATGAAACCCAAAGACAAGTGCATGACCATCAAAGAATATCACCAGGATTCTCAACACGATGGCAATGTCATCATAGCTGCATTCTTTAGATTCAAACCGCCATCCTTGTTTCTCTTAAAATTTAATCCCACGACACCAAGTGGAATTTTCCTTTAAGCTCATGACTAGCCCAAAGAAATGCCTTGCAAATACTATCCAATTTCATCATAATTTTACCAGGGAGATGAAAAGGAATAAAAATAAATAGGAATTCTCTGTAAAGTACTTTGAACTAGTTTGATGCAAAATATCCCCTTTCCAAGATGCTAATTTTTGCTATACACTTTTAACCACTAGAGTCCAAGGAGTCTTTAACATGAAAAAAATAGCGGAATATCCAAATAAGAGGCCAAAAGAGAAGCAATCCTACAATTCATAATATCAATTATTTTCCATTACCAGGCCTCCAAAGTGTTGATGAAGTATATATTGCTTTTTAGAAAACTTATTTATTGACTATTTGCCCTATAATAACAATCCAGAAGGGACTTAACTTCCCTAGCAAGGACCACCGAAGTACCACAAGACAGAAGGGTATCATCAACAAACTGTTGATGTAAAATTGGACTGTAAGGCAACACCGAGCACAGACCAAACTCATTTCATATTTGGGAGATAAATCTTCCAAGAGATTCTACCATAAGTATGAAAAGGAAGGGAGATATCGGATCACCTCTATGAATTCCATGGCTAGAATGAAATAACCCAGTAGGAGAACCATTGACAAGGACCGGGAACCAAGCAGTCGAAATGTAAGGCTACACCAACTTAATCCAAGTCTCACTAAAGCTGAATTTCCTCAAGACACTAAATAAGAATGACCAAGAGACCTGATCATAAACCTTATTAACATCCAACTTAAGAAAATATACCGCTCTAAATTCATTGACCAAATTCACTTTGTTGTGGGTGCAAAATTACATTGAAACATAATACTTATTAATTGTATCCCTTAGATAATAAGAAAATATGAACACACATATTATAATTACATAACTTCATAATTTATAGAGAAATATTTTAGAAGAAAATCATATGAGTTCATGTAATTTCACATCTCTTCTTTCATCTAAGAAATATGGTAGATGGAGTTTGTATATGGATTATAAGGATTTTAGTAAAATTACTATAAAATATAGTTACTCATTGTCAATAATGAATGATACTTCATATTAATTAGTAGATGCTAATGTATTCTCCAATATTAATCTTAGAAGTGATTACCATTGAATTAGAATATGATAAGGATGTGAATATGAGAAGGATGTGATTGTAATATTATATTTAAAAAAATATATTATCATTTACATGAATAGCTAGTGATCCCATGTGGATTATCCAATGCTATAAAAAGTATTGTGTATGGACTATGTACCACACATTTAGATATTATACAAACATTACATTGGAAATTTTATCATAGTCTACTCTAATGATATTATGATAAGTGGAAATACAAATATGAAAATCTATATCATCTGGTAGTTATGTTTAAGACACTTAGGAAAGAGAGATTTTTTATCAATATTGATAAGAGTGACTGTTTTAAAGTCAAATTTTCCTATTTCATCTAACAAAGTTAGCATGGATCCCCAAAAATTTAAGGTTATACTATAATGGTCTATCCCTTAAATAATAATAAAAATGATATTTTTTATTTACTTGCAAACTTCTATAAGAGGTTTATTATGAATTTTAGTGACATATGTAAAGCCTTGATAGGTTGTATAGACTGAAAAATCTGTACATAGGCTAAGCAAAAAAAACAAGTTTTAAAACAGTATAAAGGTTACTAAATTGTAAATCTTGATCTACTAGATATTACAAAAAATCACCTTATAATCAAATGCATCAACAACTCTTGGAGGAGTTTTATGTTACCAAGAAAAAACAATTGCCTATTTTGCAAAAAAATATATGCAATACTTATGACAAGGAATTATATGATATAGTTTAAGCATGCATATTACTATGTTTTGCATAGAGAGTTCATCTTATTGAATGACAATCAATATTTGGAGATTATAAATTATTATTCTAATTTATCTCTAAAACACCCTAAATTTTTTTTAAAAGAGCTAAAAATATTTTTGTACAACATCAAATGAATAAGAAAAATATGTATTCTAATGATTTGAGTAAAATTAATCATCTATTTTTCACAATAAGTAAACAATTTGTTAGCTTTGAGGCTCAGTTGAAGGTGGAGTATGTAGATGATTCATGTTTTAGTCAAAATTATAATGTTCTTTACAAATTAAATGACATAAATAAATGATACTATGGTTAATATGTGTTTATTGATGGTTTTATATTAAAGGGAATATATTTCTATATTATTTATAGTTTTAAAACAATGGAATTAATATAAGAGATGCATGCTAGTAGGATAGGACATATTTAGGAAGAGATAAAACTAATAACTTAGGAAATAAAATTAATTATAGAGTCACATTACAAAGGATGTTAAAATATTGTTTGCTATTATTAAATTAATTAGTGAGATACAATATGGTAGTAGATCACTAGGTTTTATAATTTCTTACGAGTGTTAAATGTGTGGTAGATAAAAGCTTTATAAATTTTGTTTCAAGGATGTTTGAACTAAAAGAAGTGACAAATTAGAATTTTTGGTGTTAAATAGATTCTCCAAATGGATCATTTTATCCTATGAAAAAATAGTGATGCTTGTAATATAATTGATTTATTTTACAAATAAATTGAGAATTGTGGATTGTCCAATACCATCACAAGTGATTGAGATATGATATTTCATATTTACTCTCAAAGGACATCATAGAAAAGCATGGATTGTAAGTTATAATTCAATATTGACTATTACCTACAAATATATTAGAAAATAAAAGTAGTGAGCCAATGTTTGACAAATTTTTATGATGTTTGATTATAAAAAATACAAATTAGTGGGACCTAGGTTTCACATAGCCCGAATTTGTATACAATTCTAGCGAAGATAGATCTATAAGAAAAAAATTTAACCTATGTATGAGGGAAAATTCTAATTTATTATAAACCTAATTGAGTTACCAAAATAATAGCTAACACTATTGCTAAAGTATGTTTTCAAAATGTGTTCATAATATATAGCAAAATGTTAAAGGTAAAATATATGAAATGAATAATTATTACACACAAATAGTTTATTTACACTATAAGAACAATAGGAAATGATGACATAGTATTACCATCAATGTATCTATAGTAAATATAATCTAAGGAATGCCATTCTATATCAAATTTTAAGAATAAATAATAGCAATGAACATTTAATTAAATTACTATGCACTAGGACATTAGCCTTATTTTTAGCACTATGAGCACTCATTTGTATTAATTTGGAGCAAACAATATAGAATAGGTAAAAGACAAAAATGACTAAATTAAACACATCCCAAAGTGAATGAAAAAGTCAATGTATGACACAAAAGTTGCTTCAGTTAGATCCAAAAATAAGAAAATACAATTCTCTAAGTTAAGAGGATTTTCAAATTCCAAGAAAACATAGACTATTACATAAGAATTCATGAAGTTTAATTTTAAAAATGAATTTAAACTAAGAGGTTCAAAAGTTTTCTTATAGAAGAATAAAATGATGAAACATGAGGAAAGTTAAAATTAATTTGCTAACATACACTATAATATAGCAATTAGTGTATGGCTATATTTGACCTATTACTGCTACATCACTTATAAAATATTGATTATGGTAGGTAGAACACTTAATGAGAAATGGATAGTTTTTGTTTTTTTTTGGGGGGGCGCATGGGTAAGAGAGAGCATGTGCATGTGTATTATAGTGAGATTGTTGAAAATGTAATTTGATTCATGGTCAAGATTGACCAGGGTTGTGAATATTCATAAATTAGGAAACATTAGCATTTTTGAAAAATGTAAATTGGCAAATTTGGGGGACCCTAGATGTCATCATTTTCGCTCAAAATTCTCGAGACAAAAAATTTTAGGTTTCGGTTCGCCATATGTTGATAATAGTATTACTAAATTTTTAAATATTCGCCAACACTCCTACCTAAATTGAGGGCCATTTTCGCCTTAAAATTTTAAAATTTTTAACTTATCCTACAAAATTCCCCAAGTATATCACTATATATAATTAACATACCAATGATAATTTTTCATTTAAAACATTCAAACTATTAGAAAATCAAGAATTCCATAAAACTTTGGTCGTGTGCAAAAACCAATCTAGAATAAAACTCTACTCAAACCAAAACCATACCCATATCTATCGAACTCTTTTTTGTACCATATCAATTGTTTGATTCTATTCTGTATTTGAAATTATAGCTAAACCTTGCTAGACTCTTTTCACCACCATATTGATTATAAAACTCTTTTCTGCACTAGATCGAATATCAGACCTTTTTTTCACCAGATCGACTACCAAACCCTTTTTTGCACTCAAAATGGTAGCCAGACCCTATTCTAATCCCGAAATAATATTCGGATCCTATTTTACATCCAGATGGACATGGATTGATATTTAGACCCTATTTTGCATTTGAATAGACCGTCGAAGCAAGTTATACATATGAACCAACATCTAGATTTTGTTCTACATCCAAACAGACTATCAAAGCTAGATCTGCAAATGGATAGATGATGAGCCACAAAATTACTCATTTTTTGTACTCTTTTCCCTATCATGTATGGCATATATTCTTGTAGATATAAATGTTTTATGGAAATTATATATAATTAATAGTTTATTTTGCATGTTCTCTAATATTTGTCTTTAAGTGTAATTTGTGTAGATTTAGTGGAAATAATTGCATTTTGGCATGTTTTCATCGAGGTCCAACTCGAACTTGGCACTTACAAATTAATAAAGGAAAAACATCTACGAAATATCGATAAATATGTATGAAGTCAAGTGCCCAAGTCATTTGAAGTGCCTAACTTCCATTCAACACTTAACTATTAGACACCTACTTTCCATTAGGCACCTGCTTTCCATCGTACGACAGAAGGTACCTGCTTCCTATTGTACAATGGAAGGCACCAACTTTCTGTTGAATGGTAAAAGGTGCCTCCTTCCCATTGTATGGCAAAAGGTACCTTCTTCCCGTTATGTGATGAAATATAACTAATTCCTGACTTCTTTAACCATGATGTCTGATTCCCATTAATGCCAAACTTTATCATGGCTCTGTGGTTGATAGAATAAAGCAAACACTTTAGCAACCAACGTGAAAGTATTTCCAGCATCACAACCGAACATGGGATAATGTCAAAAGGGACTCATCACCTATTTTTTAGTTGATATGTAAATTAATTCTGTAAGTTAGGAAAATCAAATATCAGCGTATTTTAGAAACAAAATACACTAAAATATCATGATATTTTGCCTGATTCCTCTAATCAAGCAAACAGTTGTAACAATGAATCATGTGTTGATTCATCCTAAAAATTGTAATAGGGCTGGCCACATACCTTATAAATATGCAAGCCACCCCTGAAGAAGACCCCTCAAACTTTTTATGTAATTTTCTTCTACTGTAAACTGTTAATAAAATCTCTACATTGTTCCTGTAAAAACATCTTCTAAGCGTCCGGTGATCATTCTACCACGGGTAGAACCTTCTGGAAGCATGGGCCCACTTACAATAGAGTTCTTCCCTATTTCCCCTATTTTCTATAATTGTTTTAATAGATTAATTTATTTCTAGTTATTTTCCTTGTTTTCTATAATTTCTAGAAGATAGTTATTTAGATTTTGAATGTTTTTAGTCTTGTTTCTTAGACTTAGCATGAGATTATTGGTTTAAACATAAAATCCAATGAACACAAAACACCCCCCAAAATCATAATCTAAGGGACTCATCTCCGAAGGAGAAATTACAAGCATAGATTTTGCACGATTTCTCACAAGACTACGAGCTACCCCGGGTTGACAATTAAATGGAGGCAATTAATTGAACCATAGAAAAAACTAACCAATGTTTTGCCCAACATTTTGGCGCCATTATCGAGGAGTAGCCATTGTAATTTCTTGTTCTGAATAAAGCATAGTTATAGTATTTTAGAGTGTTTTCTCCAGAAACCTTCATCTGAAACTTTGTATGAGTCCACCTAAGAATAGGGGACCAGATGGTCGTTTTGTCAAAAATAAAGAAGTTGTTTCTAAAAATCCTTCTACTTTAGTAGAACCTCAACCTAATACTGAACTCTCACCATATCAATATCCACCTATGCATTGGTAGGAACACCCACTATTTGCACAGGATCCTTCTAAAATAATCCAACAAAATCTTAGAGTAGGATTAGAGATAAGTAGAGTTCAATATGAGGAGGATCTACTGAATATTGAATGTTGGCAAGCAGTGTTAGATGGAACTATCTCAAACGCTGACTTATCCATCCTTATAAAGGATAAAATAAACAAACTAGAAGCATTGACAACTGCTTTGAATGAATTAGAAGTGGAAACACCAATAGTAGGCAGAATGGCAAAAAATCTAGAGGAAACATCCACTAGTTTTAGTTTTCCAATAGGAGAGGCAAGAGGAGATCACAAGATGAAACACATCTCTCCTACCCACCTTCCAAACTTTTATAGGACTACCAAAAGAATATCCAGACCTGTTTTTATTCAAATTTGATGTTTTATGTAGATCTGTGGATTACACCACAGATCCTCAAAAACTAAAATTATTCCCTTCCACCCTTGATGATTCAGCTTTGCACTGGTTCATCAGCTTGGGGGATAAATGGATAACTACCTGGGAATAGTTGAAGAAACTTTTCCTGGATCAATATCAAGATTTTGGTAGAGCAAGAGATGAAAGAGAGGAAGTCCTATATATGACCCAAAAGGAAGGGGAATCTATGGAAGAATACTGGGATAGGTTCATCTTCAATTTGCAAAGATCACCCCATTCAAAACTAGGAGATAGGTCCCTAAGAAGCATTTTTTTGAAAGGACTAACAAATGAATCCTTGGAAGCTTTAAACATGATCTCTGGGGGAGACATTTACCAACACCAAATGGATGATATCTAGTAGTTGTGTCAAAATTTCTCAAGAAGAAATGGTAAATTAACCTTTAGAAATGTTAAGCAATTAGCCACTATCACTAAAACAAAAATAGGCAACATGCTAGAAGACCTTAAGAGAGAAATGTTATCATCTTTGGCTCTTCAAATGGATACTCTTCTACTTCAGAGAAAGAATTAGGAGAATGAGGTAGCATTGGCCTACTTCTATCCTAAATGCAGAGGAAAACACCCCAGACACGAGTGCCCAAAAAATAAATTTCGTGTATGTGTTGTTTGTAAGAAGGATCATAAAATAAAGTTGTGTCCACAATTAATGAAATATAAAGAGGAACCTGAAGTAGCAGAGGCATACTTCATGGGTAATAGGAGGAACTGGCAACAGTCTCCTATGGATAACAATATGCAATCAATAATGTCATCCTATGTGGGCAGAAATTACCAGAATCAAGGTCAAAACCAACCACCCAACATGGGTTGGTATGGTCAACAACCTTGGAATCCATTTCCCCAAGGAGAAAATCCTTACAACCCTTATCCTTGGAACCAATATCAGCAACCTGGGCAACAATGGAGAAATTAGAATGCTTGGAATCAGTATCCACAACATACTTCTCCAACTCCACTACAACCAAGTCTGCCAACTTTACCTACTCCAAGGACTCCTCAGTTACCAGCACAACCAACAGCAAACCCAAACAACAAGCAACCAACCTATCATATGGAAAATGAGATGTACCCTATGTATAATATTAAGGTAGATTGTGATCCTATCTAGTTAAGGTCAGGAAAGCAAGTAGGTGTAGAATTCACTCCTCTTGTAGAAGAAGAGGAACCAATAGAAATAGAGAAATGGGAATCACCCCTTATAGAAGAGGTAGAAGAAGAATCAACACCTATACATAAAAAAGAGGAGGTTCCACATTTTCCACAAAGGTTGCAGGAACCCAAGAAACAAATACAAATAGAGTTTGATATCCTCTCTAGTTTAAAGAATTTAATAGTCACAATCCCTCTCTTTCAGGCCATTAGAGACATACCTATTTATGGGAAGGCCATAAGAGAGTTATGCCTCAAGAAACCAGGGAGGAAACCAACTAAATCAATTAGTTTGGTAGGTCAGTTAGCTGACCTTATGTTAGGGAATACCTATAACCAGAAGTATTCAAATCTAGGAAGCCCTATGTTGACTATAAAAATAGAGGGTTGTATTTTACCCAACACACTAGTAGATTTGGGGGCTGCCATCAATGTCATGCCCTAGGAAACCATGCAAAAACTAAAATTAACCAACCTAAAGCCCACTAAAACTATGTTGCAGTTGGCAGATAGGTCTATAGTACTTCCTGATGGAATATTGGAAGATATCACTATTACAGTAGATGCATGGGAGTATCCAACAGATTTCTTAGTGTTGCAATCTAAGTCTGGACTAGGTGGATACCCATTAATCTTAGGTAGACCTTGGCTGGAAATATTTGATGCCTACATAAGTTGTAGAGATGGGAAAATGACCATTTCATATGGTCAAAATATAAAGAAACTGATCATACATCCACCTGCACAGTCTGCATATTTGTTGGGAGAACCTGAGGATGAAAATCAAAATATTGATGGTCTATCAATGATCCAACCTGTGATGACACTTGAGGAGTTGGAAGATGAAAGTGATGAGGATAAGATGATCTCCCACTTTTTTTAGGGAGAACCTTCCTGTCCTCCTCCTGAGTTTCCATTAGTAGGAGGAAAAGACCACCATATTCAACAAATAGAAGTTGCACCTGGTAGAATGTTGAATGTAGATAACAAGTTGATAACTGAACAATAGACCAAACTAAAACAAACATTGGAAAAATATCAAGATGCCTTTGCTTGGGAGTATTTTGACATGATAGGAATAGCTCCTGAGACCTGTACACATAGAATATATCTAGAAGACTAGGTCAAACTAGTAAGACAACCATAGAGGAGAATGAACCCAGCCATGAAAGAAATTGTTAAAATAGAGTTACAAAAACTCCTCACAGTTGGATTCATCTACCCCATTTTAGATAGTGAATGGGTATCACCATTAGTGGTGGTGCCCAAGAAGAATGGAAAGTGGATAATTTGTGTTGATTATAGGTTGCTGAATAAAGCAACCAAAAAGGACCACTTCCCCTTACCATTTATAGATCAGGTCCTTGACACCTTAGCAAGAAAGAAGTACTTTTCTTTCCTGGATGGGTTTAGTGGATACAATCAAATCCAAATAGGGGAGGAATATCAAGACAAAACCACCTTCACTTATCCATGGGGGACATTTTCTTACCGAGTTTTACCATTTGGCCTATGCAATGCACCTGCCACCTTTTAGAGGGTAGTTCTTAGCATTTTTTTAGATATGATTGGAGAGACTATGGAAGTATACATGGATGATTTCATTGTATATGGTGAGAATTTTGAAACTACCACAAAAAATCTGGAAAAGACACTTAAATGTTGTGAGGAAACTAACATTTCCTTAAGCAATGAGAAATTGTATATGTTGATGCAAGAAGGGATAGTTTTAGGACATCACCTTTCTACAGAAGGGATCAAAGTAGACAGAAAGAAAATTGAAGTCATCCAAACCCTGCCTACTCCCAAAACATAAAAGGACATTCGTAGTTTCCTAGGATCAATCGATTATTATAGGAGGTTTATATTAGACTTTAGAAAAACTGCTAAACCTCTTACCACATTGTTAACAAAAGATGCAGAGTTTGTCTACACTGAAGAATGTGAACAAGCATTCAACACCTTGAAGGAAAAACTAATTACTGCTCCAGATCTTGAGAGGTCCAAATTGGACCATACCTTTTCACATATATGTTGATGCATCTAACAATGCAATAGGCTCAATACTAGGATAGAAATATGGTGATGATTTTTATGCCATCTATTATGTTAGTAAAAACCTCATAGGTGTTGAACTAAATTATACTGTCACAGAGAAAGAGTTTCTTGCAGTAATACATGCTCTTAACAAATTTTATCATTATATTATAGGTTATCAGGTATTTGTACACACTAACCACTCAGAAATTGAATACTTGACAAACAAACCTAGGATTAGTGGTAGAATTATCATATGGTTGTTGCTATTGCAAGAATTTGATGTGACAATAGTAGACAATCTAGGAAAGGACAATGTGGTAGTTGATTTCCTGTCTAGATTGACACCTCTAGACTATGCAACTACAGAAGACCAATTTCTAGATGAGCATTTATTTTCTCTAAATGATCAAATACCTTGGTACGCAGATATGGCTAATTATTTAGCCACTGGTAGAGTATCCCCTACACTTTTACCTCATGAAAAATAGACTTTAATTGAGAAAAGTGTAGATTTCTCATGGATTGATGGGTGCCTATTCAAAACAGGACCTGATCAAATCATGAGAAGATGTGTTGTTGGAGAAGAAATAATTTAAATACTAAAGGCTTTCCATGATGAACCTTGTGGTGGCCATTTTGCAAGAAAAATGATTGCATATAAAGTGTTGCAGGTTGGTTATTATTGGCCTTCACTATTCAAAGATACAGCCAAGCATGTGAGCCAGTGTGATCAATGTCAGAGGATGGGTAGACCTACTCTCAGATATGAGATGCCACTCCAACCACATGTTCACATTGAACCATTTGATAAATGGGGGATGGACTTCATAGGACCTATTAATCTGTAGTCAAGAGGTAAGAGGTATATCCTAGTTTGTACTGACTATGTGACAAAGTGGGTTGAAGTATAGGCTTTGCGTGATTCAAAGGAGAAAATTGTAGCAGATTTCTTGTATTCAACAATTTTTACAAGATTTGGGGTCCCAAGGGAGATCACAATAGATCAAGGACCTTAGTTTACTTCAAGGATGATCCAATAACTCATGCAACAATACAAAATTAGGCATAACAAAACCACTCCCTACCATCCATAGGCAAATGGGCAAGTTGAGGTGACCAATAGAGAATTGGAGAATATCCTGACAAAGATAGTGCAGCAACACAGGAAGGACTAGGCTACTAGATTACCAAAAGTAGTGTGGGCCTACAAGACCACCTGGAAGACTACTACTAGTTTCACACCATTTCAATTAGTCTATGGGAAAACAACCATGATGCCTATAGAGTTTGAAGTTAAAACACTTAGGACTACTGTAGAATTGAATATCAATCTGGATGATGCACAAAAAGATAGAATTCAGCAAGCTTAATCAGCTGGATGAATACCACCTTGAGGCTCTACAGAAAATAGAGATCATTCAAAAACAAAGGGCCAAGTGGCATGACCACCACACCAAGCCAAAGCAGCTTAAAGTGGGAGAATGGGCATTACTCTATGATTCTTGGTTCCAAGAAATAAAGGGTAAGCTCATGCAACATTGGATGGGGCCATATGAAGTAACTAAAATCATCAATAATGGGGTTGTAAGAGTTAGAACAATAGATGATAGCAACATTACCTTAATAGTCAATGGCCACTGCCTGCGTCCATACTATGTGTCTGAAGCATACATGATTGAGTCTAGATTAGGCATGGGGGAGACCCCAGTTGATTCTGATTTTATCTTGAGTCAGTGAGATGTGGACCTAGTCCACATAGTCCCAAAGACAATTATTCTTTCAAAATTTTCTTTTTTTAGTTGTGTTTTTGTTTTGTAGGAACAATGCCCTTTGTGCAGTTGTTAGGCAGCCTAGGAGACCTAGGCCTAACAAGCACAGGATCCATGAACCTATGATTTCTAAGATTTCTAGGAGAATTTGCTTGTAGTAGGAGTAGCTAGTCCCCATTCAAAGAGGGGAATACTAAACCTGAACCTGCACAAGAGTGTTTGGATTGGTCTTTTTGGACAATAAAATACTCAACTGTTGGTTCAAGGGCGGAT
Organism: Wollemia nobilis; assembly: GCA_028583015.1. Taxonomy (NCBI): domain Eukaryota; kingdom Viridiplantae; phylum Streptophyta; class Pinopsida; order Araucariales; family Araucariaceae; genus Wollemia; species Wollemia nobilis. Next base: position 649,722 of record JAQPPZ010002535.1, on the reverse strand, counting down.
GTTGATTTTGTACCTATTTTTCAATCAGAAGCACTGAAAGGCCTGATCAACCTGACAATGCATATACAAGGACAAGTCAACACCCATTGAATAAAATAAAAGCACCATGTTTTTGTATTTTATGGGGAGGCACCTGCTTCCCGTTATTAGAAAAGGTGCCTACTTCCCGTTGTATGACGGAAGGCGCTTGCTTCCCATTGTATGGTGGAAGGTGCCTACTTCATATTGTATGATGGAAGGTGCCTGCTTCTCATTGTACGGTGGAAAGCACCTGCTTTTCATTGTATAGTATAAGGTGTCTGCTTATCATTGTATGGTGAAAGGTGCCTGCTTCCCATTATACAGTGGAAGGCATCTGCTTCCCATTGTATGGTGGAAGATGGCTTCATGGTGCCTGACTCCCAGTATGTTACGAAGATGGTACCTGCATCCCATTTTATGGTTAGTCAATGCCTGACTCTAAATTTTTTAGGAGAACGACCGACTTCCAGTTTTTGGGAAACTGACACCAAATCTTCTTAGCATATGTAAAAAAATGATGTTTGTATAAATTTTGTTTTATAAGTACGACACCCGACAGTTAGCAAAAAGGTGTATGCTTCCCATGTTAGGCATAAGTACCTGATTGCTAAGGTGCCTGCTTCCCATGTTAAGTAGATTTCCTAACTGCTAAGGCACCTACTTACCATGTAAGCAAAGCACCTGATTCCTATAGTGCTTGTTTTTAGTTTCCAAGGCAACTATGCATCGTAATTCAAAAAGAAGGCACTTGATTTCCATACGAAAAAGGTGTCTGATTTCCATCTACTGCGACCATTTTCTGCCTTGATAGAATAACATGTCAACATTGGGATGTGGCCCGAGCCACATCAACACCCCATACACGTGCAAATTCAAATCCACCATGGAAAAAATTAAAAGTTGACATCAACCAACTTTTGAGGAGGGGACGTTTTTCATCCCAAGGTGATACATTTTTCTAATTTTTGTTTTTAATTTTTGTAGGATTTCTTGAATAACCCATAGTGCAGCTACCAAGAACCAATCACGTCGAAGGAAATTCATTGCATGGGAACCATGGCCATCATTGTCTATTATGGTTTGCCCATCATCAAACACCAACCAATAGCGATGCACCATGAACATATGCACATATGCACCCATGAAACAAATTTAGGTGCATGTTTAAATTTTCTATTTCTTGTCTATATTGTTTTCATGAACATGTGTGTCTATGGAAATGTGTCGGCACAACCCCCCATTATTACCTTAACCACTTGAACAAATCCACTTGGCATGGTGTTGTGTGGCACACCTCTGATTGGTCGATAGTTTATGGTTATCATCTCCGCACAATCGAGCACATGCTCGAAGGAAATTTACTGCGGATAACCATAATCACTATTGATTATGGTAATTAACCGCCTGCGTGCATGAACGCAATTGTTTTAAAAAGTTGTTTACCAGCTACTATGCAGCCAAATTCAGCAAGAAAAATATAGAGCAATGAGGCACAATGGTAATTCGAAGGGGAGGCAGTAACATTGTTGAGTGAATTGTGAACTAGAGGTAAAGCATGGGGGGAAAGTCAAAAAATCACGACCTTAAGAAGAGTGAGCCGATCGATTGCTCGAGTATTTCTATAGACATCCAAACATAGTTGGACACTACAGAATGGATGGACTACTATCGACTAGTCAGTCAAGGCCAGGATGTAGTAGTAGCAAATGAATTTGCAACATCGATGAGCGATGGGGTCATGTGCATATGGGGGTTGGAGATCCCAATCATTGAGGACTATATCACCAGAGTTACGAGCCTCCCTCTTATAGGGGAGCACATGTACAAGGAGGATAACCTTACCCTCTATGTGCAAAGATTTTTTGGAGCACCAATCGAGTACCTGACGTATGTTGGCTTGCCGAAATGGCACATTCTCAAGCTCTAGAGGGCCATTTTCGAATAGATCACCTGTTTCTTCACATGCTCTAGTAGGTACTCCCATCTGAATGCCAACCACTTATATTTCCTCAATCATATTCTATATGGGGATAAAATCAACATCCCCCACTACCTTGCATGCACCTTGAAAGACAAGGCCAGGTGATACTAGGCAGGCACCACCTCTACCCTAGCTCACCATGGCTTGATTTCTACCTTGGTGAGATATGCAGAGTCACATAGAAATATGATAATTGAGGAAGTTATGGGTACTAGTGCAGTAGTAGGGGCACAAGTAGAGAAGGAGGTACCCATTCAAAATGAATAGTCGATGCAACAGAACGAGAAACGAAGATGCCTGCATCCCAGCCTATAGGAAATACAAGGGAAGCAGGATAGGCCTCATCCCCTGATTTTCCCCAATTTGGGGAGGAAACAAGGCAGGCTCCATCCCCTTCTGCACCCCAATTTGAGGATGAGGCAGCGTAGGATTTCATGCCTATCTCCACCAGGATGCAAAGCAAAAGAATGAGGGCATCAAGGGTGGTTTCGAGCTCATCCGACGAGGAGACACCCATCGATGAGCTCAACAAGGAGGAGTATTTGGCCCACATTTTACAAGATATTTCCTATGGGCCAACTCCTCAACAAGAGGTAGCCATGGAAGATGTACCACTAGAAGGCCAGGCAAAGGATTTACAACAGCAACTGCAGGTTTTGAAAGAATAGGCTTCCACTTTAGAGGCAAAATTTAAAGAAGAATGGGCTCTATTTGAAGAGTCCAAAAAGGAGGTCACCTTAAAAATACATGAATTGTATCAAAAAATTCAGCAACTATGGAGACAATTACAATTGCAGGGCAGACCAAGAGGATCCGAGCAGTTGACCAGAGTTGATGCAATAGTGCAGATTGATGGGGCAATAAAAGTGCCCCCTAATGATAAATAAATAGAACAGGAAGACGCTGCTACAATGGAAGTAGAGCAGCCCTATTCTACATCCCCCTCTATAGAGCAGGTAATTCAAGAGGATGAGGTTGAAATTGAAGAACCTCAAAATGCAGAGCAACCTACAAAGGAGGGAGAAGATGGAGAAAAGGATATGGAGGCCGAAGAGCCTCAAATTATAGGTAAATAGGGAGAGGCAAAGCACTCTCCAATTAATGCAAGGGTCGATCAACCTCAAGAAGAAGAAGCAGTCCCTAATGTGTAGTAAGTAGCTACAGAGGAAAAAGAGGCTCAACAACCTGAATCCCCTGTACCCTATGCATTCCCTATACACTAGGAAACAATAGTTGCACCAACATACCCTAGGGTATAGAGTATCAAGCTGAGATCAAAATAAAAATCCATAAGGCCATCTCAGCGATGACCCAAAACTAGAGCAAGAGTTGCAGAGTTGAAGGCCCTAGGCATTGAATCTGATAAGGAATCAAAGCTGGATTCCGATGAGGAATGGGAGGCAGCAAAGAATAGTTTTGCTACCCAAAAACAAAAATTTGAGGAGCTCAAGGAGGAAATTAAGGCAGACAAGAAGAACTGGAAGAAGACCTCCAAGAAATCCCTCAAGGAAGTAGAAAAGAAGGCCAAAAAACAATCTGGTAGACCTCACAGGAAAATTCTAGTTGCTCAACTTGAGTAGTTCTGGTATTTGTATGGGTCATAGGATGGAAAGCCTTTGAGGATGTAGGCATATTTTATGTGAATGGGATTTCTAGGCCTTGTGTAGAAGGAAGATCTGACATTAAGCATCAAAACTCCCCCTATGTCAAAAAAAAAGGTCAAAGCTAAACCTAAGCTTGACCCAATAAGGGTAGATTTACCCACAACCAGGGTTGCTAAGGAATATAGCATCCCATTTGGAGATAAGGAATCAGTGCCTATGGGTGATAAGTTGCCACCTCACCATGAGTACTAGAAAATGGTTGAGCCTGCATTCTAGAAGGATGCCACCAGCTTCTCTAGTTTTTATCTGAATGTTGATAAGGGCAAGGTGGCCTGGACCAGAGAACCACCCAAGAAGAGGGCAGGGCCAAGTGAACCACTTCGATGCAGCAAACACTAGAAGTGGCAAGGATAGGAGATAGTAGCTCCCACAACATCAAAGGGGTGAAATCCTTGGGACAAAGAGAAAGCCAAGGCCGCTAAGAGGAAGAGGACACAGACCAACCGGGCCTATTGGGATGAGGTGAATAGAACTGGTAATTACCAGTTCAAAGTGGCATAGGGATGTGCCACCCCTTAAGCATGGGGGGATGATGAGCCACAGAATTTCTCATTTTTTGTACTCTTTTCCCCATAATGTGCAACATATATTCTTGTAGATATAAATATTTTATGGAAATTATATATAATTAATAGTTTATTTTGCATGTTCTCTAATATTTGTCTTTAAGTGTAATTTGTGTAGATTTAGTGGAAATCATTGCATTTTGGCATGTTTTCATAGAGGTCCAACTCGGACCTAGCACTTACAAATTAATAAAGGAAAAACATCTATGGAATATCAGTAAAGAGGTACGAAGTTAGGTGCCCAAGTCCTTTGAAGTGCTTGACTTATGTTCGACACTTAACTGTTAGGTGCCTACTTTTCGTTAGGCACCTACTTCCCATTGTACGATGGAAGGCACCTGCTTCCCATTGTACGATAGAAGATACCTGCTTCCCATTGAACAATAAAAGGTGCTTGCTTCCCATTATATGGCAAAAGGTGCTTGCCTCTCGTTATGCGATAGAATATGCCTGCTTCTCGACTTCTTCAACCACGATGCCTAATTCTCGTTAATGCCAAACTTTAGCATGACTCTATGGTCGATAGAACAGAGCAAACACTTTAGAAAATAGTGTGAAAGGATTTCCAACATCACAAACAAACATGGGACAATGTCAAAGGTGACTCATCACCTATTTTTTAGTTGATACATAAATTAATTTTGTAAGTCAAGCAAATCAAATATCAACGTATTTTAGAAATAAAATATGCTAAAATATCATGATATTTTTCTCGATTCCTCTAATCAAGTAAACAGTTGTAATAGAAAATCATGTGCTGATTCATCCTAAAAATTATAATAGGGTTGGCTGCATACCTTATAAATATGTAGGCCACCCCTGAAGAAGACCCCCAGACTTTTTATGTAATTTTCTTCTGTTGCAAACTGTTAATAAAATCTCTGCATTGTTCCTATAAAAACATCTTCTAAGCATCTAGTGATCATTCTACCATGGGAAAAACCTGTTGGAAGTGTGGGCCCACTTACAATAGAGTTATTCCCTATTTCCCCTATTTTTTGTAATTTTTTTAATAGATTAATTTATTTCCAGTTATTTTCCCTATTTTCTGTAATTTCCAGCAAGGTAGTTATTTAGATTTTGAATGTTTTCAGTCTTGTTTCTTAGACTTAGCATGACATTATTGGTTTAAACATAAACTCCAATGAACACCAAACACCCCCCAAACCATAATCCAAGGGACTCATCTCTAAAGGAGAAATTACAAGCATAGATTTTGCACGGTTGCTCACAAGACTACGAGCTACCCCAGGTTGACAATTAAATGGAGGTAATTAATTGAACCATAGAAAAAACTAACCAATATTGTTCCCAAAAATCGACATTCAAAACTTTTTTTGCATCTGAATGGACTATCAAAGCAATTTCTATACTAGATCCATTATTGAACTCCTTTTTCCACCCGAATTGAATGTCGAACTTATTTTTCCATCCAAATAGACTATTGGATATTTTTTTGTATCTAGATGGTTTGTTGGACCTAATTTTGCACTTAAAATGATATTCGAACCCTATTATGCATCTGGACTGACATCTAGACCCTATTTTGCATTCAAACAGAGTGAAGGACTTATTTTTGTACACAGACTAACATTCAAACCTTTTTTTTCATCTGAATGGACTATTGAAGTAAGTTCTACATACAGACCAACATCCAAACTTTGTTATGCATCTAGAAAAACTACCAAATCTATATATGCACATGAATAGATATTCAAACCTTGTTTTACATCTAAAAATATTACCAAAGCTAGTTCTACACCAGATCGACTATCAAACACTATTCTACACCTAGATCGACTTTCAAACCTTTTTTTGCACCCAAATAGACTACTAGATCGGGTTTTGCACCAGGTTCTCTATTTCTCTTAAGACATTGTGAATATAAGTTGAAGTAGTTGTAGTAATAAGATCTATTTTTCTATCATCTAATTGCGGGTTTTTCTTTTGTTATTTTTCTATCATTTATTGAAAATAGGTCAATGCTCTATTTCCCATGTTTTTCTCTATTTTGCCCTGTTCTGCATGTTGTCCCCTATTTTCTCTCTTTCTGTTAAAACTCTTTGATTCTCTGTTTCTATTGAGATCTACTTTTCTGTTATAATATTATAAATAGGTAAATGCTTTGGTTCTCTAAAGACATTATGATGCTCTGTTTCTCTGAAGACATTGTGATTCTCTATTTCTAGTCCATTTTGTACTATAATATGATATTTTTCCACATATGTATCTCTAATTATTTTTCGCATACACAAGTTTTTTTCTTAAATTGATTTGAATTTGTATATTGATTAGTTTTGTGCTCTTATTAGTTACAAGTGCTATCACTAGAAAATAGAGTAGTGGCATACACTAAAAAAATCACAATAAAGCATGGTAGGAAACATGTATGTATTTTCTACCAACCAACCATCTGTTTATTCTAGTTACAATATTATCTTGAGGCCTAACAGAAGTAAGATCTCTTCAACATTTTATTACTTTTCTAAAATGAAAAATATTTTCTTTACAAGTAAAATGTCACCTACTAGTGATGGAAAGAAGGGGGTCAAATATTCTGCTGAAAAGAGTATCCTCAAATATTTTAGCCATATGTCAAAATCCAATGAGCCATCGACATCTATGCAAATTCAAGGTACAAATGATTTTTGACTTCTAAATAGTTAGTTGTATATTCTGTAATTATTTTAAATACTGCTTTCTTCCTCAAATAGTTAATTCTCAGTATGTGCATGATGATATGAATATTTTTTTATTTGTAAGTTTGTTTTGTTAAATCCAAAAATGATAAAGAATATTATTGTATGCTACTATGTAGAATACCTTGTTGACCCTGATATGCCTCCACTTGAAGATATTCCTCACCAAGAGATGCCTTCTAATGAAAATTCTCTTAACAATGACATCCAACAAACACTTGAAGATATTCCTCAAAATGACATGCTAGTTGAAAATGAAAGCGATAAATCAAATACATTACAAACTTCTTATGAATCTTCAAGCAAAAATACTAAAAAGAGAAAGGCATCTAACTGGGCTATTGGAAGGGCATTTAAGGTTGAATGGGTAGAAAAATTTCCCTTTATAGAGCTAGTCTTGACTGAGGATAACAAAGTCGATCTAAAAGTATGTAGATGCAAAATTTGTAGTTGGAAACTAGGTAAGGATCACATGCTACAAAATAAGATAGATACAATAGAAAAACATGTTGGCAAAGCTTATGTAAAAGTTATAGGAAGTGATGGTAAAATTAATAAAGAAGTTAGGTGGAAGGATGCATCAGAATGTATGCATGTTAGATATGCAATAGAATATGACAATCACTTGAAGCTACAACAATCTCTTGTTGAGAAAGGTGGAACGATTGAAGCCCAATTTCATAAAATTCATAAGACCACTTTAGCTTCAAAAAGTTTGCAGTTTGTTGTTGTATATAGTATTCTCAAAAGGGTAGACCCATGTCCGATTTTATTGATTATAAGCACCTATTTCAACTAGTTGATGTGCAAAACCTTCCTAGTTCCCATTGGTCAGATCGAAGTGGTTGGGAAATGGTAAAATATCTATCATTAGTTGAGAAGGATGACTTGAGGGAGAAAGTAAAACTTGCCAGATTCATTTCACTTTCTATTGATGAGGTGATGGTTATGGACAACACATCTTGGATTTGCATGCATGTGTACACATTTCAAAATCATGTAAGGCAACCTAGTTTGCTAGGATTACATAAGATGGTGGAAAGTTCAAATGCAAAAAATATTTATAATGTTGTTGTAACTAGTTTAAAGGATATTGTGAGAATGAATGATATAGACATAGCCACAAAGTTAATATGCATTGGAGCTGATGGTGCTGCTATAATGCAAGGGCATATGAATGGTCTTTGTGTTCAACTCCAAACCTCAGTTGCCCCATATATGATACCCATTCATTGCATGGCTCATAGAGTGAATCTTGCATATAAAATCATGAGCACTTTTGAAAATGTTGCGAGAGTCGAAGACCTCATTCATGAAATACATTCTTATTTTTCTTGTAGTCCAAAAAGGTTTGGAGAGTTTCAATAGTTTGCACTAGGAGTTATAGAAGGAAAAAATTGTTAAAAGATGTGGATACAAGGTGGATTTCATTGTATCAACCTGCACATAGAGTTTTTATAGAATATCAATCTTTAATGGGGTTTATGTATGCAAATCGTAGGGCAGTTGATAAGGCAAAATATTTGTTGTTCCGTTTGACTGACTTGGAAACCCTTTTAACATTATGTGGTATTCTTCCAATGTTACAAGAAATGAATAGATTGATTAAACTTGCACAAGAGAGATCCATCTATATCATTGATTTCATGAGGATGAGAAAGCAAATATGTATGATTATTGATAGGTTATATGTGTCCAAAGGAGATTTTACAGATCCCTTGTTTGATAGTTGGAATACATTGACAAACGTGAATGATCCAAAAAGCTTTTTGAAGTTTGACATCAATGATCATCTTTGTATTAATGTTCATGGAAATATGATACCTCTATATTGTTTTGAAAGGTAGTCAAGTATAGTTACGGATGATGTTGAACAAGTTCCTGTAACACACAATAGATTTGAAGTTGTTTTACACAATACTAAGATAAAATTGTTAAAAATAGCAGAATCATTGACAAGTGAGATAAGAGATCGGTTTCAAAGAGATGAGTTGCTTGAGGCCATGGGTGTGGTTAACCCTCTATTTTGGGGTCCTTGTATTGACTACAATTCTACACATGAGTTGTTTATTAAATATATGTGCATACTTATTAAGCATTTCAGTAAAAGTGTGGAAGTCAATGGTGTTGAAATCAAAGGTATACTCAACAAAGATCTTTTAAAACAATAATCATCTCATTTTGGAAGAACAATGGTTGAGCAAACATCACTTTTGAGTAACATCCATGAGACTGGTTCCATTGCACGTTTGTGGCAAAAATTGTATCCAAGTAGTGTCTTACAAGATATGATTAGTGAATACTTTTGTTTATATGAATTATGTCAAACAATGATTTTGGGATCTATGGAAGATGAGAGGGTTTTCAGTGCACTATATTTTGTTAAATCTAAGCTCTGTAATAGGTTGGACAAAAATTTAGAAAATTGTTTGAGAATTTATGTGTCATCGTATCAGTTGGACAAATTTCCCTATGATAGAGCATTGGCATACTAGAAATCCCTTGTAGGTAGAAGGGGTACCATGAATATGAATGATAAGGAGGATAATGATGCTTTTAGTGATCAGATGGTGGAGACATAGATATCCGCTATGCTTAATAGTGATTCTAGACAAGTTGAGAAGTGTTTGTTTCAGCTACCTAAATTGTAATTTTTCCAAGATTTCACAACAATGATAAATTTGACTTCCTTTGTTATCAGATTTCACAATATTGTTTCAGATTTATAAGATTTCAAAAAATTTGTTTATTCATAAATTGTATGTTTTATATCACATTGTTGTTTTAAAAATTTTTTATATCACATTGTTGTTTTAAAAATTGTATGTTTTATATCATAGTGTCTCAACTACCTTCATTGATAAATCGTTATGTTTTATATCATAGTATTGTTAATGTATGAATATTGGTATTGTTTTGTTTTACTTTGCAAATAACTATTAACCAACAATAATATTTCTTTTGTTGTTTGAGATGAACATAGTAAATAATATTGGATAGACATAAACTAAAAAAGCAACACAAAATTATAAATGGAAACAACCTTTGAATGATGGAAGACACAAAATTAGTAAATGTCTTTTTCATTAATTTGAATAGAAATATATTACATTGTACAAAATTGTTGACTGTAGTCAACTTGAAAATATTTCACACTTTGTTAAATATCTGATTGGGGGTTTGCTGCCTCAGTTTTGCTTGGAGTTGCCTTTTCTTTTCCTTTTCTCCTTCCTTGACACCCTATGCTAGCAGTGCTCCAGATCTGACTAGGTTTTCCTGTACTTTCTCAATACTCCCCACCAATGCGGCTTCTTCTTGGTTTGGATCTTCTAGTACTGTTGGAAGTGTTTCTTTCACTTTCTGCTATTGTAGTACGAGATCCGGATCTTCGTTGAGCTTTTCCTTGATATATCTTCTTAAAATATTATTATCCATCACTTTTGATTGCATTTTTTCTTCATTTCCATTGCATTTTTCAGAAATGTCTTCGTCGCCTTGATATTAACTTCCATGCTCTTAACTTGTCTTTTTAAGTTATCAAAATTTGACTACAAAAAGAAAATGAAAACATAATTCAAAAGAGTTATATGAAAAATTTTACTTGTTTTAATAAAATATTAAAATTTTACTGCAAAATAAAATTAAAACATAAAAAAATATTTGCTTACCTCAGCCACATCCCTTGTAGCCTCAATGAGTGCAACTTTTTCTTATCGAAAGCCCATTGGTTATAAAAATCTTGGGCTTCAACATTAATATTCTCTATTCTACTAACCATAATATTTAAAACATCATCATCATAGAAAATAGTTGACTTCATTGATCCTGATGTGGCCTGATCTAGCAGGCCACCAAGCTTTTCTGGTTCATACTAAACCAAAGAAAAAATTGATTCTCTTTTTGAAAAATTCTTATACTAGGATGTTAATTTCCTTTATAAGGACCTTGGCCTGATATTCCCAATCCTTCATCACTTCCAAATATCTAAGCACAACTTGTTTTATGGTTGCTTCAGTATTTTCAACCATTAAAATATTTTCATCAAAATTTACAATGTCATCCTCAGTTTGAGGATGAGGGTCATTTCCTTGAGGATATGGTAATGATGTCTGCTTAGTTGTAGGGGCTTCTATTTGTTGTGCTTCACCTTATGGATCTTGAAGCACATATGTTGCCTTGAAGCCTAAAATGTTGCCCTGCAATAGAAAATCATCATCGAGTTGGATATTATCTAATCTCATGGTTGAAACTTCTGGTGCTTGTGAAGTTGTGTTAAATGTAAAATATGAGAACCCATGCCTAGAACTTGGTGTTGCCCCCCGATCTCTGTGAAAAAGTTGTTTTCCAACTCCAACCCGCATATGGCCTCTCATTTGCATAGGTTATCATTGTTGTGGTGGAAGTGGTGGTGGCATATGGCCTCTCATTTTCATAGGTTGTAGTTGAGAGGCACCTAAAAATAGTCAAAATATTTTCTAGAATTATTCAAAAAATAAAATAGAAAAAAATCTTAATTCAAAGTAAATACACATTGATTTACCTAAGGATGATGAAATCTATTGAATTTGGGTGCCGATGGGGTTGGGGTTGGCCGCACTAGATTCAACCTACACATTTTGTGCAAACCTAGGTGCACGAGAACCCCTAGGAGAAGCAACTTGCCTCAAATATTTATGCGGCCTCTACAATGGTGATACTTGTGATCTAGTGTCTTCAGAATCACTAGTTTGTTCTAGCCTATGACCCCTCAAGGTAGCATCTTATTTATTCCTTGTGGTGGCTGCCCTACTCTGCATTTAGATGAAAAGAAAAATAAAAAATGAAAACCTGCTAAAATATAAAATACTATTTGATGGTCAAATATGGACTTATTACCTTCAATTCTTGGGGTGTCATGGCAATGGTTTGTAGTGTTGCATGCACTATAGTTGGTACAAGAGTATTTTGCAAATTATGAAAACTTTCATAATAGAGTGCTAAAATGTAATTAATGCTACCCACAATGGGATGTCTTGTTGGTTTGCAATTGCATGCCATGCAACTCTCTTATCCGATCTAAAATATATGTGCACTAGTCAAACTTCTCATGCTTCTCACAATGAACAATATAGGCTAATGCCCAATACAAAATTTTGTTCTTCCATGCAGAATCAGTCTTGCTTGGAAGAACTCAATAATGGCCTTCAGAGTTGGATGTTGAACATAGGTGATTGTTAACCCTCTTTTTGACTTAGTGGTAAAAGCTACAAAAAAAATAGATAACAATTTACAAATTTGAAATTTTGAACATTAATAGAATCTAAGTAATAAGAATTATACCTTGCAACAATTTTGTATCGAGATTGTACATTGTCTCGAGGTATCCTCTATCATCTAGAGATAATGCGAGCTTCGTTGACACTGGAGGACAATCCTTGAAAGGAAGATCTATCAATATTTGAATGTCTGTAGGTATGATTGTGAATGATAGATTTCTATTTCATAATTGCATGTTGATTGTGGCATGGTCATGGTCATAAGCGGCTATGATAGTGTGTAGGAGGACTTTATCAGTTTTGAAATGGGGTATTGAAAGCAAGTTCGTGAAACCTACATCATTTACCCATGAAAAGTTCAAACCTAGGGTTGTTAACAAATCTAAAATTGTAGTGCAAGAAAGGTTCTTGAATTTTGTAGTAGGGGTGGAAGGGGTGGCCATTGCTAGAAGTTGTGGAAGGAGGAGAAATTGGATTGGGAAGGTTGTTGGGTAATGGTTCACTCTGGTCGGGTGCAATCATAGAAAATAAAATTGGAAAAATGATAGTTGATGCCCTTTTATAGAGAGAATAGATGGGGTTGACACGTGGCAACATGGTATTGGACATGCAATATGGGTGACCGATCATGAGACACATGGCAGTCGGTCCATGGGAACATTTCCAAGGTCAGACCATGTTTTGCACCTGATCCAAGGTTGAACCATGTTCTACACGTGGTCCAAAGTTGGACCTTGTTCTACATTTGATCCGAGGTTGGACCATTATCTACATCCGATCCAAAGTCAAACCTTATTTTGCACCCTATCTAAGGCCGAACCATTGACTACACTCGGTCCAAGGTCGGACCTTATTTTACACTCGATCTAAAGTCAGACCTTGTTCTGCATTCGACTTGAGGTTGGACCATTATCTACATCCGATCTGAAGCCAGACCTTGTTTTGCACCCTATCCAAGGTTGGACCTTGTTCTACACTCGGTATGAATCCAAAACTTGTTCTGCATTCGGTTCAAAGCCAGACCTATTTTACACCCTATATAAGGTCATACCATTATCTACATTCAATTTAAATCCAGACCTTATTTCACACCTTGCCTATAGTCAGACTATTTTTTGTACTTGGTCCATTATCAAACCATTTTCTACATCTAGTCCATTGTTGGACCATTTTCTATACTCGATCTGAGATTAGACTAGTTTCTGCACCTAGTCTAATATCAGACCATATTTTTCACCCAGTCTAATAATGGACCATATTCTACATCTAAATCAAGACCGAACCATGTTCTATACCCAATCTAAGACCAAACTAGTTTCTACACCTGATTTGAGACCAAACCATATTCTACACCCGAACCAAAATCAAACCATGTTCTATACCCGATCCAAGATCGGACCATTTTCTACACCCAGTTCGAGGTCGGACCATTTTTTGTACCGGCCCATGGTCGGATCTTGTTTTCCACCCGGTCCGACCAAAACTTTCAAATTCACCAATGTTTTATAATTTTTTGTGAAAAAATAAGGTAATTCGCCATGTCCTCCTACATGAAGTTGGCCAGGATTCGCCAGGGTTTCAAAATGGATTCACCCATTTTTTACAAGTACATTTTGGTTTTGACCCCTTATGCATAACCCTCAGATTGACATTATGTGATGTAATCATAAATAGGACTAATGGAATTTCATTGCACAACGTGTTGTCCTCTATGATTAGTGCAATCACCAAATTCAATGGACTAGATGACCAAGCAATAACCCCTCATGTGAAGTGACACAATAGGGTAGCTCCCAAAGCACGATAAGTGGCTTGATTGAATTACCTTTAGGTTTTTTACAAGGTTGGCTCTTTTTAATATTTGATCTTTAGCACTCTCTTTTCTAACCTAACCTATCTCGCTATTGGATGCAAAAATAAAAAGGAATGAAAAACCATAGGAAACAAAGATAGAAAAAAATAAAAAGGGTCTTAAGCTAACCTAATATAACTAGAGGTAATGTGCCAAGATCATAATATTCTTTTGCATAATAGTGGGATAAATGAATGCATCGGTAGCTCAAAGTGAACACTCTCTTCTGAAAACCACAATTAAGTGCACATTGCATATACAAGAAATAAGACAAAAATAAAATAGTCATGACCTTTTATATATTCACATAAATATACTTACACACAAGAAATAAGACATAAAAAACTAGTAGTCATATCTTTCAAAATATATATAAGTATGAAAGTTACAGATCATGATAGAAGTGAGGGCTTGAAATATTATCTACAAAAGCACTTAGGGTTTGGGCCTAGACTATTATGTAGAATAAAATGAAAGGGAAATTATATATAATTCTAGAGGCTTGAATAAGAAACTTCTAATGCTTTACAATACCTAAAATTCTATTACTTATAGAAAAAATGCGGATATTTTCCCTCCAAAACTTTGTGTAGGAATTTTTGATGATGTTGCTCTATTGATCCCTTGATTCGATCCTCATTATATCACTTTCGGTCCTTCAAGGTCTTTGGATTTAGAATCATCAATTTTGAACTGTGAGATGCTCAACTACCCTTTAAATTCTCTAATTGTAACCCTTCAAATCCTAAAAAATATGTACATATACACTTTGCTATCAATGTTGTCAAACTCAAGGTGTTGTAGTTATGACTACAATATTCCTACCTTCAATAGGTCAATTAATTTTTCTAGATTATTGGGCCCAAGTAGTGCAAGTAGGTGACCATTAATTCTCTTAGTAATGGCTCCTCAACTCAACTCATCTACCCTTTTGAGAGCTCATGCATCACAAGTGATGGTTGCTCTTACTCCTCCATATTACCTTATCATATTTGACCACTCTCCTTTTTTTGGCCATTATGTATTGCTTCTCGGAATGCTTTTGTATTCTCTTAAACTTCCTTTTACCTTTTGAAATGATGTGAGTCATTAGTTTTGAACTAGATGGTCATTATAATTTTTGTTTGTCATCCAGTATCAGACATTTATAAACTTTTGTTGCATGGATGGACTTTTGCTGAAAGTCTTTTCAAAAGTGTTTATCTCATCAGATATTTTTGAATGTATTACCTCTCAAAACTTTTCATTTTACTCGTCTTTGAATATTTCTTATAACTCATGACCTGGTCCTCAGAACTTTTCTTCTCTTTTTTACTTTGGAAATTTTAAAACTTCTATTCCTTGGACATTTTGTTCCCTTTTACACCCTTCAAAACTTTTTACCATCTTTCAAATTTTGGGACTCCAGATAGCAGAGGTTGTTAGAATTGTTGGTTTTATCCCTTGATCAAGAATTTTATAAAATGGTGCTACTTTTTTATCAAAAAATTTTATTTGCCTAGGCCTAATATCTCTTTCTTTGCCTTATATGAACTTTACCTCTATCTCATTCTTCTTTCAAAAAACTAAGGTAAAACTTTTGATTGTAGTGAAAATTCACTGCATAAAGTATTAAATGTATTCTAATATTTTATTATGTAAGCCCTATGGGCCATATTTAACATTATTATGGTTAAATCCATCTTCTAACTTGTAATTAACCTTAAGCCCTCTTGTTATGTAATCTTAGGTTAAACTCATTTATGTAATTGGGGTTTTGATATTAGTATAAATTCTCCCACCACTACATCATTTATCATTATAATGTTATGATTCTTATAAATTAATAATACAATTATTATTTATGGTACCTATAGGTGCCCACTACATATTTCTTTATTTTGTCCTACTTTAAAAGTTCTATATAATTTTTAAGTGGATGAATTGCTTCTATTCCTTTCTAGAAATTATTGTGAATTCCAACATGGTATAAGAATAGGCATGTAGTGGCAATACATGATCATGTAGAGAGTAGTTTTGGAGTCTTTGATCCTTATTTATGATGAATTACTCTTCTAAGCTTCATAAATTTTCTTAGCATAAGAGGCGGAGAGAAGATATCTTTCCATTTTTTCTCATTTATTTTCCAAAGATACTTGGAGAGTTTATATCTACTTTATTGTTATCAAGGTACTTTTGATCTTTTGCATGCAACTTTAATTATGATTTTGTTTAATGATGTTTCAAATAGCCATGACACCTTCAATGAAAAGGAAAAGGAGAAATTAAAAAAATTGAATTTCTTGCCTCAATCTTCACACATGTTCTATTCTCTTTACATGCTCCACTAGAAAGCATGCTTGTCATTACCATATGAATTCACAGAGTCTAGATGCATTTCCAGCATGATGACAAGATGTTTACCAAGTAAATAGTGCTTTACGTGTAGGAAATCATGGTTTTAAGACCACAAGCTATTTTTTCACCATATTTAAGTCAATGATGTCTCATATTATATGGAAGACAAGTCATATTTAACCTTTTTCTAAGAAATGACTCATTGGTCAACTAAGTAAAAACATAGGAACTTGTTGAAAGTGGTTCCAATTTCAGACCACATGCACTCTCATTTTTCATAGTAAAATATATGTTTTTGAATAATGCAAATAGAGAACTCTATAGAGATATATCCATAATTTAAACCATGGTATAAATAGTCTATTTGGTTACATTAGGTGGTTGAATTCATTCATGACTATGTTGATTTATGTTCAAATTACCACGAGAATTTTTTTTGCTTGAGCACTCATGGGATTCTTTGTTATAGTTTGGGAAATGATTACGTGTCATTTATTTTCAGGTGGATTCACCTTAGCTAGCACAAATAACTTAAATCCTAGGAGATCTAGGTTTAAACCCTCCTTTTGACACTAATATAAACAAAAGTAACTTGTGTAGTTATGGAGGCCAATTAGGCAATTGATGTGGTCATCATTCACACTACATGGAACCTATTTTTTTATATTTAAATAGCTTCAACTAATCAAATTGAAATAATCATTGCAGTCATACAAATTTAGGGGTACTAAAGTGGTAAGTGATAAGTGGAAGACACCAATAATTCATATAATGCCAAGTAGCAACAAGCAATTGGATTTATTTTTTCTAAGGTTTAAAGTTTTAATTTTTTATTTTTTGAGTTCCATTAGAGATTTTTTTAAGGTCATTATGTTTCCATGCAAAATTTTTTTGATCCCATTATTTAAAATCATATGATTTTTCAAGCTCTATGACTAGTGACATTAGTTCATGGACTTATTTTAGTGTTAGAATTCAAATTGTATAAGATGGATCATCAAACTCTAGTTACTCATCTCAATGGGTAAAATTAACATAATTGATCAACCTACATGATTTGCCTAGTATTTCGTAAGAAAAAATGGTGCATATTTCAACAGGATAAAGCAATATCCCTTGATGAAGAGAGTCACCACCAAAGATAAGAAGAAGCTCTTGGCCCATTTTACTTATTTATTGAACCAAAATTACTTTTTTATATCAAATAAAAGAGTGAACCTATTAAGATATGGTCAAAATTACATAAATTATTTAAAAATGATAAAAGTAATAAATTAATTTGCTTGGAATTAAAGCTTTCTTATCTCAAATTTACTGAGTTTGATAATGTAGAGGATAGTATTGAAATATTTAAGCCATTGGAAGTAGATATTACATATTCTAGAGGTAAAATAAAAGATTATATAGAATACATGAAGACCCTTCTTTTCAAATTTTGAAACTCATGTTTATATGATTCCTATGTTCTTCAAATATTAAATTTTTATTTATTCTTAATTAGTGTTTCCTCTCCTAGTTCATTTTAAAGTGACAATAAGGAATTCTTGTGGCACTTCACACATATAGATTCTTGCAAAGGAATTTAAACCTAAGGATGGTAATACCCAAGGGCCAAAGGTCTAGGCTAAGTATTTTAAGAAGTCGAAGTCCATTTATGGATACTTTAAGATAGAAGGACATCCAATTTAAAATTGAAAAGGATTAAAGTTGAGTTTATAAATATGGATGGACATCTTCCAAATGATGAGGGGTATTCAAATGGATCTACCTCAACTGTTGATTCCCACCAGAGTATTTATCAAGGTGGGAGACAATACTTCTCTTCTTAGCCCCTCAATTTAGATTATGAGGGGGTGTTAGAAGTGTAATTTTAATTATGGCTAAGGTTGACATTGTATGATGTAATATTGGATAAACCTCAGGGAATTTTATCATACAATCTATTTAATTTATTGTATACTTTATTATGTAATCCCTATAAGCCATTGTTAACCCTGTTATGGTTAAACCCATAATATAAAATGTAATTAACTTTAAGCCCTCCTTTTATGTTGGCTTAACTCATTTATGTAATTAGGGTTTTGGTATTAGTATAAATACCCGACAACTCCATAATTTATCATCAAAGTTTTATGATTCTTATCCATAGATAATATAGTGATTATTTATGGTGCCTATGGGTGCCCATTATATATTTCTTTCTTTCATCCCATTTTATACTTTGTGTAAAATATTTGAGTGGATGAATTGCTTTTGTTCATTTGTAGAAAATAATGTGAATTCCAGCAAAGATTTAGATTGAGAGATAGAAAGTGACAATGGTCTTTCTAATTTTTTTCTATCTTTATAATATCATAGTTTGCTTGTGATGTGTTTATTTTACATAATATGAACATATCCAATCTTAACATGTTATTTTTTGAAAACTTAGCATTTATATTTTATAGAATTATTGTTAGGATTTATTACATCATAGCCCATGTGAAGTGGCAAGTGGTATAACCACTCCTCATAAGTCATATGCATGTAGTATAGGACAAAGGTAGTGACAAGTTTAGTTGAGAGTTTGGTAAGCCTAAAATAGGTATTTTATGTACTTAAATACCCATCATTACATAATGTAGATCATCAAAGCATTGAGTTCTAACATGTGGTATCAAAGTAAGTAGAATAAAGAACAATCCTTTTGATCCTCTTCTATATTTGACATAGATAAGCCTAAAATAGATCACTTCGTTTGAGATAAGAAGTTTCTAGTTTAAGAAAAGAAATTTCAAGGGAAAAACTAAACACTTTTTTTGAGAAAAAAAAAATTCAAGTTTGTAAATAGAAGTTTCAAGGGAAACATTATCCTAAAAAATATTATTTAAATAAAACCTCAATAAGATAGGTAGTCATCATGGTGGAAAACCTCTACTAGAGAAAAAAAGGAAAAGGGCTTCAAGTATTAAGAAAGGCCTAAATCCTTTGTAAGGCCAAAAGGTTCATATCTTGAAAAATAACAACAAGCATAAAATATAATATCTTTCAAAATTACTCTTCAAAGGTGCAAAATCATACTCTAAAAAATGAAGAATCAATTCATTCTAAATAGGAGCAAGAAGAAAAGTATTTATTAAAAAGAAGTCATACTCTACAAATTTTTTAAATCTTGTATAAATATTACAAGCTCAAAGAGTTCACAAAGTAAATGTTCAAAAGGCAAATGAAAGTGTAAAATATATTAATAAAAACCAAAAATATACTGTTTCTAAGTATCAAAGGTGTCAATTGGAAGAACCAATTAAAGAAAGAACAAACAACAAGTCTTAGAAAAAGCATCAAATTTATATTTTATTAAGTCTTCCCTTAGGAATAAAAGTACTATACAGGTGTTCCCAAATGAACATAAGAAATATTAAAAGCAATAAAGGGTGAAGTCATATGATCAATGTAGGGAAGGAATCACAAGGAAGTTTCCTAAAGCCTTAATCTTAGCTAGAGCTAATGATAAGGTATCAGATTTTTTATCTCAATCAAAGTAAAGATAAATATTCTAATATTAGAACAAAATAAGAATTGCATGCAAATACACAAGTTACTTGCATTAAAAGTGGAACCTCTCATGTAAGGTTAAATTCAAGATAAAAAAGTGCATATTTTGCAAGCATCCATGATAAGAAACAAGAGACATCAAATATAGTGGTGAGAATACAATCTTAGAAATTTAGCACCACTCAAATAAATATGTGAAAAAAAGCCTTCGACCAGAGGGAGAAATCTCGAATATTGCCTCCTCCATCTTCGGGAGAAATCTTGAATATTGCCTCCTTCTCGAATAAGTGCGAGGATATTTACTTCCATAATTGATTTTCCCTTCGTTTTACAATAACTCGAGATTTGATCTCATAGAGTAGAGATGAATCTTTTTTTTTTTTTTAGATTAATAAATTGATTGAATCCTTGGAGTATGAGATTCAATCTATAGGATCAATCTGAGAACATGATGACAACTTCCTATAAATAGGTTATTGGTAATCTCTAAAAAATAAAAATTTAGGTAACTATATGAATCATGAGAAGTTTATATTTAGTAAATTTGCTATTAAGCAAGACATCCTTATTAAAAAAACCAATATCGAAGAATGAAAAATACATACATACATATATACATATATATATATATATATATATATATATATATATATATATATATATATATATATATATATATATATATATATATATATACAAGGAATCACTCTATATAATGTGAGGTAAAAGAAGAAGAAACACATAAAGATAAAATCCCAAGTGCTAGACAATAAATGAATATGAAGAGGGGCAACGCTTGGAAATATAGTGATCACAAAAGAAGATAAGGAATTTGTAAGGCAAGGGCATTGTGATGAGTAGAAGAAAATATTTTAAAGTAAAAAAATATCGAATTAAAATAATGCAAATGAGGATGCTAGAAAACATCAAAAGCCTCAACATATGCACTAAAAATTCAAAATGTTGTGATCACAAAAAATATGAAGTCATAGAAGTCAAAGGCAATCACATAGAAAGATAACTCAAGAAATTAGAGCATTGACAATATCAACACCAAAACATAGTATGTTTTAATCATAATATAACTTAATTTCACCCAAATAAAAATATTCAATGCACAAGTCCAAAAGGAAGCGCTTACATATAAAAAATGAAGAACAATTACTTCTTACAACTAAAATGAGAAAGCAACCATTCAGAAGAGAAATGAGATCTCCACAATGATATTAAAATAAAATAAGTGGTTCTCAAAAAATATTTTTCACACACAAAAGATGTGTGACCATTATGGTAGAAATGGACACACCATGAAGGAATTCTTTCATAATCTATTTAAAAATGGATCATCTTCATGAGATATAAATGGTAACAAGAAGGGTCATCTTTAGACAATCAAAATTAATCTTGGATAAAGGCACAATAAAATAATGTAGCCAAATAAAATCAAGATAAAGAAAAATAAAAAAATATCAAGACGAAGTAGAACATGTATTTTTTGCATAAGCATAGTTGAGACAAGCACCTAAGATTGAAGATGTATACTTAAAATTTGATTCCTCACCATTTAAAAAATTTTGAATTTCTTGCCTCAATCTTCACACATATTCTATTCTCTATGCATGCTCCACTAGAAAGCATGCTTGTCATTAGCATATGAATTCAGAGAGTCTAGATGCATTGCTAGCATGATGACAAGATGTTTAGCAAGAAATAAAATAGTTCTTTGTGTGTAGTAAGTCATGGGTTTAAGACCACAAGCTAATTTTTCACCATATTTAAGCCAAGGATGTCTCATATTATATGGAAGACAAGTCATATTTAACCTTTTGCTAAGAAATGACTCATTGGTCAACCAATTAAAAACATAGAAACTTGTTGAAAGTGGTTCCAATTTCAGACCACATGCACTCTCATTTTGCTTAGTTAAATATATGTTTTTGAATAGTGAAAATATAGAACTCTATAGAGATATCTCCATAATTGAAACCATGGTATAAACAGTCTAGTTGGTTACATTAGGTGGTTGAATTTATTCATGACTATGTTGATTTATGTTCAAATTACCACGAGAAAGTTGTTTTCTTGAGCACTCATGGGATTCTTTGTTACAGTTACGAAAATGATTACGTGTCATTTATTTTTATGTGGATTCAACCTCTAAATAGTAAGAGTGGTA
Organism: Wollemia nobilis; assembly: GCA_028583015.1. Lineage (NCBI taxonomy): Eukaryota > Viridiplantae > Streptophyta > Pinopsida > Araucariales > Araucariaceae > Wollemia > Wollemia nobilis. The sequence goes on along the minus strand of JAQPPZ010002535.1, from coordinate 627,637 downwards.
CCTTAGCTAGAATAAACACTTAGATTCTATGAGATATAGGTTTAAACCCTCCTTTTGACACCGATATAAAAAAAAACAACGTTTGTAGCTATGGAGGCAAATTAGGCAGTTGATGTGGTCATCATTCACACTACATGGAACCTATTTCTTTTATATTTAAATACCTTCAACTAATCAAAGTGAAACAATCATTGCAGTCATACAAATTTAGGGGTACTAAAGTGGTAAGTGATAAGTGGAAGACACCAATAAATCATAAAATGTCAAGTAGCAGCAAGTAGTTGGATTTATTTTTTCTAAGATTTAAAATTTTAATTTTTTATTTTTTGAGTTCCATTAGACATTTTTTTAAGGCCATTATGTTTCCATACAAAAGTATTTTGATCTCATTATTTCAAATCATATGATTTTTCAAGCTCTATGACTGGTGATATTATTTCATGGACTTATTTTAGTGTTAGAATTCAAATTGTATAATATGGATCATCAAACTCTAGTTACTCATCTCAATGGGTAAAATTACCATATTTGATCAACCCAAATTATTTTCCTAGTATTTCGTAAGAACATATGGTGCATCTTTCAATAGGATAAAGTAATATACCTTGATGAAGAGAGTCACCACCAAAGAGAAGAAGAAGCTCTTGGCCCATTTTACTTATTTATTGAACCAAAATTACCTTTTTTTATATCAAAGAAAAGAATTAAGCTATTAAGGTATGGTCAAAATTATGTAAATTATTTGAAAATGATAGAAGTACTAAAGTAATTTGCTTGGAATTAGAGCTTTCTTATCTCAAATTTGTTGAGTTTGATAATGTAGAGGATAGTATTTAAATATTTAAGCCATTGAAAGTAGATATTGTATCTTCTAGAGGCAAAAAGAAATATGATATAGAATACATGAAGAATATCCTTATTAATCTATCCCCTTATTTTCAACTTTTGAAACTCATGGTTTATATGATTCTTATGTTCTTGGAATATTAATTTTTTTTACTATTAATTAGTGTTTCCTCTCCTAGTTCATTTTCAAGTGACAATAAGGAATTCTAGTGGAACTTCACAAATATAGATTCTTGCAAAGGAATTTAAACCTAAGGATGGTAAGAACAAAGGGCAAAATGGCTAGGCTAAGTCTTTCAAGAAGTCAAATTCCATTTATGGATACTTTAATAGAGAAGGTCATCAAAAAAATAATTGCTTGTTAAAATTGAAAAGGATTAAAGTTGAGTTTCTAAATATGGATGGACATATTCCAAATGATGAAGGGTATTCAAATGGATCTACCTCAACTGTTGATTCCCACTAGAGCATTTCTCAAGGGGGGAGACATTATTATCGCTAATACTTCTTGTAGAATGTTTGATAAGATAGATGATCTTCCCTTTTAGAAGCTTAATCAAATTTTGCCTCATTATGGACTCAAATTTTGGATTCACAGGCCTTTGTCCTTGTCTAAAAGGTTTCACATTGGGTTCTAGCTCAATGGTATGTTTGATTATCTTCTTATCATAAACTTTGAGGTCATCATAAGACCAGGCAATAATATCTGGGTATTTGAAACACAACGCATTGACTCCCTCAACATACCCTAGAGAGCATCTTATTTTGACTTTAATCCTTTATCTATTCCTATTTCAATTTAATTGTATATTTTATCGTCTACTTTCATATTCCTTGAATTATTACCATCCTCATTGTCAAACAAGATTTCTAATGTAACCAAGCCTTTAGAAATATGATTATTTTTCAGTTGGATAATGTCCTACTGATCTATTTCTTGGGAAAGCTCTTCCTATACCTCTGATAGATAAGCCTTTCTAACTAGAAAATCAATTATCTAGTCATCATTTTCAAAGACCTACCAAAATATTTATCTATCTGGGACTTCCAGTCTAAAGACTAATCTAACATTTTTACTTGTAGTTGATCCAAGGTCTAAATAAGGATTAAAATTAGCACCTTTGACTTCCAAAGCATCGATTAGTGTATTATGTTCTCTGGGGATAGAGTGTATATTTAGTGCATCAAATAATTCCATTAAGTCCCATACTCTATTCCTATAAGTCTTTAAATAGTGATTGTTGTTGCTGTATTTTTTTGTTACTTGGTTGACCACTAGCTCTGAATTGTCATAAATATCTAATATCTTGATTCCCATTTTTTTTGTTTGCATCAATCCCAATAATAAATCTTCGTATTCCATAGAATTATTTGTGCAAGTCCAAGTGAATCTAATGGAAAAATATTTTACTCCTTTTGAGGGATATCTCAACACTATGCTAGCTCTAGCTCCATTTTTGCATCTTGTTCCATAAAAATACATTGTCTAGACCTTTGTATGCCTAATTGACTGATTGGATATGGTATGGACATTCTTCTCAGCTTCTACAGAGATGATGTATGTGCCCAACCTAGTTTATGATAGACTATAATAATCTCTGAAAGACAACTCATATTCTATCTCTAGATCCTCCAATATTTCCATCAACTCTAGTTCTTACATCACTGAAGCATTGTATAAGGCTTCTTTTATTTTTCCAATGTGGAAGGATGTCAAATTTTATAGGGTTATTCTTATCCTTTTACCTTTGAAGGGAACTATTATAGCGAAGTAGTCTAGATACATATATCCTCCCATATTGGACATGATCTCTCTTGAAATGCAAATAACAAAGTAAGGTTTCAGACCTACTACCATAATTTTTTTTAAATAGTAATTTTCAGGACTTTGTGCAACCTCATAAATACATATTTTATGGCTCCCACAATCTTTAAAAGGGTACCATTAAGTTTTAAAACCCCTTGATAATATCTTTTATACTCCATACCCATATCATCATAGACTGCTTTTGGCATAATAGTTATTGAGGCACCTAAATCTATCCTACAATTGTGGATCACCCATCCTTCCATTCTAAGAGAAATGTAGAATAGAAGAGGCTTGTTCTTCAAGGTAGTAGTAGATATATTTTCCTTATCTTGTGTTATATTTAGGATAGTGGTGGTTTCTTTCCCTTGGGACCTTTTATGTAGAGAAGCTTTAAGCAAATTGATTTGGCTAGGGAGGAAAAGAGTATCATACAAACCTGCTCTATATGGAACTCTGTTTAACTCATCTACAGTATTATATTATATATTGGTGAAAGTATTTCATACCTTTTCTTCTAGGTCTCCATAGTTATTTTTGTAATGTTGAGTAGCCTCAATTATTTGGCATTTTTTAATAGAAGGTAAAATTAGTTTTTCTTGGGCCTCCTTTCTTGCACTTTTTTGCTCTTTGTTCCTTTCTTTTTCACCTCCTCTTTGAATGTTTAACTCATTCTCTTGTATCTTAGGTGCTATATTAATTTTATCCACTGCTTGCAAAATAGGAAATTGATCCTACCCATGCAGTGGTGATTCCCTCTACTTTTGTGGAGGAAATTGGAAACTACCCATATTCTATGGGTCTACTTGTAAAGGTTTCTTTCTAGACCTAGTCATGACTAAGACCTGTTCTTCAGGAATATCTTGTCCAGTCATGACTTGATCATAATGCCACAACAAGTTAACTCTCCCCTTTTTATTTCTTTATACCTTCTCCATAGCCTGTTGCACATGACACTGGTACATAACAAAAGATTCTGAATCATGAGGGTCATTGCATACAAGACACCATACTTTAACAAGACTGGTCTCAGGAGCATACTCTTGCTCTTCTCGATTTGTATTGACTCTGATTCATGCACTATTACTAGGACTAAGCTTCTGATATCTAGTAATATATGGGAATATCCTTTGTTGCAACCTTTCTATCTCTTTTTTCTCCATTGTGTTCATATTATTACTAAGTTTTTTGGTAGTACTCTGGACATCAAGTAGCATGGTGGATTCTTGAGGTGTTTTATATAGAAGTGGTGGAAATGATATGGAAGGAGGTGGTATTTTAAGGGGTAAAATTGAAGCTATCTAAGGAAGTGGTGATGACAAAGGAGGATGATCCATGTAGGAAGATGTAGTTGGCTAACTTGTGGCATGAGGAATTTCAAAATAATAAGGCATGAAAATTTTTGGAGGTAGCCTTCCTACATTGATGATGATGTTCTCAGCTTATAATTTTGCATTGTAAACTTCGGGGAAGGTGTATACTCCAGTCTATTGACAATGTAATCCTAATTCTAACCCTAGAGCTCTGATATAGAATATGAAAGTGAGGGGAGTTGTGGGTCTAGCTTCAAGTGGGATTCTTTTCTAGGTTCTACTGAATCTTAAATTAAAATCTAAAATTGACTCCTAATGATGCGTTTGCATAGATGTGAACTGGTTTAGAAGAGAAAAAGGACCATAAGACTCTTTGAATTCCTCTATAGAAGGCTTAGCTAAGGTGGCCCATGAAGTAATTCTATTGTCCTCTAAGGTCCTAAACTAATGTAAGATTTTTCCTCTGAAAGACAGGGCTAATATTCTGATAATCACATCTTCATTTCTAATATTATGGATGGTTGCTAGATTCAAGATATATTGGCAATGCTCGTACGTAGTTTTACCTAATTCATCATAAGTGGGTATGGATTTGGATACAACTTGAGGGATATCATGCATATGGGTAAGTCTCAAGGTACCAAGTGTATTCCAACTAGGATTTTTCTGCAGACTCTAGTTTGAAGCCACTTTCACCATATTTCTAGGTGTTGTTCTTACTGGAGGTGGTCTTGGTAGTACTTCAAGGGGTGGTTCTAGTGGAGTATCATATGATTGAAAATATGAGTTCAAATCTCTTATGATAGTGGATCTTCTTAAAGGGAGCTCATAATAAATTAAAGGCTTTGGATTGTTCTTAGCATATGACCTAGTATTCATGAAATATTAAGAGCTATTGGAATGGATTTTCTAGTTTCTTGCATTTAGGGGAGTCACCAAGTGAATTTACTGATCACCGCTTAATGAGGTCAAGATAATTCACTAAATCTTGATTCCCATGGGAGGAATCAAAGTGTTAGAAAATAGAGCATATTACATTATTTGGGTCATGTAAATGTATCTTCCTTGGTACATACTTAGGACATTAGGTTTCTTTAGGTGGAAGTTATCTAATTACTTCATGCAATGTAATAAATGTACAAGTGTCAATGTGCAAGTTGTAATGTGCAAGGTGTCCACTTATACAACTATAGAGTGTCGGCCAAGGAACTTATCTTCCTATATAATGGCCATAGGTAGATCATAGAAGAACAAGGTAGAGCAACACCATAGTGTATATGTGGTAGGTAGGTAGTAGGGTATTGTGTGTGAGCTATAAGCTTAAAGCTCCCTCATGGAGCAGTAGCATATCTTATGGACTATCCATTTCTTCCATTGCTACTATTGTAATATTTTTACCATTTCTTTTTATAGCATGTTTCAATCATCTCATAGATCTATTTTATTTCTTTTTGCATCTTGTGAAAGATATATCCCAAGGTATGTGGTATAAAAACCTAACAATGGTATCAGATATACAGTAGTTCAAGCCACAGTAGGTCTAGAGGGAACCACCATTATTTGATCTTGAGTTTCTTAAGAACTTGACGCACCATTGGACTAGTCACTATCAAAAGTTCTCATAAGAGTCTAGGAGATAGAATTAAGGAGAGTTACAAGTGAGGACTAAAATATCAATTTCAAAATACTAAGATTGCATAGGGCTAGAGCATTTCCATAAATTTGAAGGAAAAATCATGAGGACTAGGACTCAATTTTGTATCCACTAGGTTGACGAATCAACCAGTGAAGCTAAGAGATATGAAAATACTTACCTAAAAGTTTCTTTTTGCAAGGAATTAATACTCATATGATTGATATAACTCCTACAATAGAAATCTAGGAGACCTCAACTTTGTTTCTTGAATGTCAGAGTGCCTTCATAGTACAAATATTAGTTGTTGCATAAGGGAGAATACTTCAGAAGAATATTTTGGAAAAGAATCATGGTGAAGTCTAGATATAGGAGATATCCATTAATAGATTGAAGAAATTTATCGTAATAAAAGACCATAAAATCCTTGATACAGAAGAAAATTCCATAGAAGCCTTGATCCAGAAGAAAATGCCATAAAATCCTTTATCTAGGTAAAAAGGCCATAGAAGCCTTGAAATTGAAAAACAAGACGTAAAAGTCTTGATACTAAAATAGACCTTAGGTGCATTTTATCCTTAAGAAGATTCTATAGAAAATGATCTAATTGAAAATAAGATTTTAGTAATAATATTTTGTTGCAGGTATAGGTGATCCAATTAGTTGGGAAATCTTCCTACAAAAAAGTCAGGAAGAAAAGCTTCTTCAGAATCAATATAGTACCTAAAGTAAAAAGGAGATCAGGATGATATCTGATTAAAGAAATTCTAGGCTAGAAAGAAGGACTAGGAGAGTCTTTCTTGTATCCAGAAGTAGCAGAATCATATATCCATAAGAAGATATCAACACCAACACTTACATAAGTATAAGGTTTAAGATAAGGTCTCTAGGAACACTAGGATAATTTTTAAGATCAAATACCTTGATTAGGTCTCGACAAGTATATAGTAAAAGGCTATGAGAGACTTGCCAAAAAATCCTCATGAAATCACTAGAGAAAAACACTACCAAGGAGAAGCCCCTGATAGTGAAGGACTTGGGATAATTGTTGCTATCTGACAAAAAGCCCAAGAGGAGGATAGTTTGGAAAGGAGTTCCAGATTTGAGCAGAATAATAATCCAATGAAGGCCTCAAGACATTCAAAATCTTAAGGAGAATATCATGCTTGAAGTCAAAATTTGACAAGAATACTTGAAAGCAGAAGATGATTATCAAATCTAGGAGATTTGAAGATTTCCTCCTATAGAAATAGGTCACAGCTTCAGAGATATAAAACTATCCAAATCTACAGCAGAAGGAGGAGATTACAAGATGAGATCAAAGTCACCAAATCCTAGGCTCATGAAAGAAAGTTTGAGACCATCAAATTGGTGAATAAGGAATTGTTCAAAATAGTCTACAAAGAGCTGCAAGATCTTATTAAAGGTAGCAACTTGGTGTTCTTAGGCACTAAGATCTACATCCTCTACATAAGCATAAAAGTAACTACAAAATCATTCAAAAAAGGTACGTAACTATTGGTGCAAGTAGATTCATTAGGTGAATTACTTATTAGATTTATTAAATCACCTTCATCCTTATTAAAGTTGCAAAAAGGAGTTTTGTATTACAGTATTCATTGTGTGTAGAAATAAAGATTTCTTTTAAGGTTCATTTGCACATTAGGAGTTTATTAGATTTTAGAATTTTTAATAATCTATCAACTAGCCTATTATCTACTTTGGAAAGCAAAAGAAGACTATCTCCTAATATCTTGCTTATAAATAATTTACAGAATAAATATTGAAGGTTCATTTGAGATTATTATTGATTAGTTACAGTGAATTGACTAAGTGCATTTTCTTGAGAGTAGATTGGAGTGATAAGGTGTAATTTGTTAGTGCATTAAAAATAGAATCTGCTAGAGCTATTTGCACTATTATTACTCTCAAAATAAATTAATTTTGTGTTTTAAAATAAAGGCTACAAAATCTAGTTCAGATCAAGTGTCTAAAGACACTTTTTAAAGCACAAAAACTTGCAACTCAAAGTGGACATGAGAAGCCACTAAAATTGGTTAGTACAAGCAAATGAAAAAGAAACAAAACTAACCAAAAATAAACTTCTAATATTGAGACTTGGTGAGTCTCAAATCCAAGCACTTAGAGATAATGCAACTAAAAACAATCTTTTGTTCTATAGCATTTACAAGGCTTTGATTCACCATCAATCATCCAAGCAAAAAGGGTAAGAAGTTTAGCCAAAGAGACTTTCTTAAAAATCTCTTCTTGCACTCATCAATCTACTAAAAATATAAGAATCTCAGACCTACAAAAGAGTGCAAGGAAAAGGTGCAATATAAGGATTCTATATTACATGGTGTTGCACTTCTACATTACATCAAATGTAGGTAAAGGAGTAGATTTAAAGGTGCTGCAATAGGTACAATAGGTATGGGGAAGGAGTAGCAAAGGGAAATGAAAAATAAAGGGCCAAAATATCGAACGTTCTCCATCACCGAAAGTGTGAAGGAGGAGCCAAAGGAAAGGCCAAAGGAAGGGCCAAAATATTGAATGTTCTCCATCACCGAAAGGGCATTCTCTCCAACATTGAACCTACAGTCAAAATAAGCCTTACATAAATGATAGTAGCCCTCTCAAAGGGTATGTATGTAAGCTAAATGATGCAGGAGCATCCGATGACAGTGTGGGCAATCTCGCATCCTTCAAAATTTTCTTCAAGTACTTGTATTTTGAATTACATTAATTCATTTTCGAGAGAGGAAGTTGTGCGAAGCAGAAGGGGGAAGTTTGTAAAGTTTGTGCGTAAATTGAGTTGGGGTCACGAAATCGTGACCTCAAAAGGCTTGGCGGGGCTTGAGCCAGTTTTGTCACGATATCACGACGTCGCGATATCGCGACGTCGCGATATCGTGACCGTAGTCCAAAGCAGAGGGAGAGAGCGTAAGTCATCGCGATATCGCGACCGGTTTTAAGACGCAGAGGAGAGGGTCTTCAAACGTCGCGATATCGTGACGTCACGATATCGTGACGTCGCGATATCATGACGGTATTACAAAGAAGGGGAGGAGGAGCTCTAGACGTCGCGATATCACGACGTCGCGTTATCGCGACGGTCTTCGAAGGCAAAGCGGAGGAAGGAGCCCTGTCACGATATCACGACCAGTGTGAAGCCGCCACGTGGCAGAGTCTTAAGGTGGCCCAAAAGCAAACACAAAACAGAAGGCGTAGCAAGACTTCGATAAGAGGAGGCGCAGTTAAAGGGCCGACACGTGGCACACATTGGTTAGCCATGAAAGTTAATGAATTTAGAAGGCTGGGCAAGACCCGAAGGGGAAAAGCAAGCAGACGATCGCAAAGGATAGAGTTGACACATGGACGGCCGTGTGTAACTTAACATTTGAGAAGGGCACGTGTTTCAAATTTTTACGTCAAAAAGGAGGCGTGGCCAGTTCTACATGAAAATAGTTGCGTGTGTTGAAACCAGAGAAGGGCCACGACCACGTATATTTTATTGTTGGTAGAGTGACAGGTATGGACATTGAACCAGACACAGGCGATGGCCATTATGGAGGAGGCCGTAACGCGGAAGAACAACCTGACCTTGACGGCGGTTGCAGGTCAAGAAGGACCATTAATGAAAGCTTCCTGGTAGATCGGGCAGATGGCATTTATGACAGAATTTTGAAAATCGGGAAGGAGGGAAAATTTGAACTGGGGGAAATCTTGTTTGGTGGAGCATTGATTGCTGGGAGGACCGGGGGACCTCGTTAAAGAGACAAAATTTTTGTTTTCAGGGGACGGTGGACCGGAGAACAGAGGAGTGGTACAGAGGAAGAACAGAGCCGAACTCGGCCATTGTAAGCCTGCGGGCTATTTTATTTTAAATGCATGTAAATATTTGAAATTTGAATGAGAATGCAGATTTCGTAAGGTCGCTGGTTGTTCCCGGTGCCCCGTCAGTGGTATCAGAGCCCGTAGCTCCTGAGCGTACAACAGACCACCGAAAGAGAGAGGCAGTTGTACCAGGACGTGTGGGAGGGCTTGAGTTCAGAGAAGATGCCTCCGAGAAGAAACCCGATGGGTGGCAGAGGCATGGCAGCGGAAGATTTTCGGGCTTTGCAGCGGCAAGTCCAGGCCCTGCAAGAAGAGCTACGTAGAGGACATGAGCCGAGAAGGGATGCAGACAGTGAGGATGAAGTGGAAGAGGAGAATGAGTTTGAAGAAGAGGAGGAAGATGTAGACCCAGCACAGGCCCGGCTATACAAGGCCATATCCCAGATCGGGAAGAGGTCGAAGTTAGAGGTTCCCACGTATTCCAAGAACTTGAACCCAGAGGAATTGATAGACTGGGTGAATGAATTAGAAGAATACTTCGAATACGAAGAAGTTGAAGACCCTAACCGGGTCAGATTTGCTAAGACCCGACTGAAGGGTCATGCTAGCATCTGGTGGAAGGGGGTGCAGCTGGAGAGAAACCGAAGAGGAAAGGAGAGAATAACGAGGTGGGACAGAATGGTGGAGAAGTTAAAAAGACAGTTTATCCCCGTTGACTATGAACTGGATCTACTACAAAAAATGCAAAGCTTGAGGCAGATGAACAGGACAGTTCAAGAATACATGGAGGAATTCTATAAAATCTCCATCAGAACCGGGCATTTGGAAGCTAGCAAGGAAAAAGTGGCCCGTTACATCAATGGGTTGAGACCGAGTGTGCAGGAGGAGTTGAGCTTGGTTCGGGTAAGCACCATCGAAGACGCTTACCAGTTTGCTTTAAAGGTTGAAGGAAAATTGAACCGAAGGTTTGAAAGCAAGCCAAAAGTAAAAGGACCGGGAGGAAAGAACGGTGGAAAGAAAGAAGGAAAGGAAGAGGAGAGCAATAGCCGAGGTCAGAAAGAAGAAGATGAAGACCCAAAATCGCAAGTTCAGAATGATAACTACCCGAGAGGAAGGGGTAGATCTGGACGTGGGTATGGAAGAGGAATATTTCATGGAACATGTTTCCATTGTGGAGAAGAAGGACACCGGGCATTTGAGTGCCCACAACACCGAGAAAGGACAAACAAGAGGCCAGTGGGTCCTGCCAGAACAGTTATGGCAGTTGAGGATGCTAACTCAGAACATTCTGAAGAAGCTGAAAAAGGGGAAGCCATGATTGTGAGAAGGACCATGCTGGTGGATGAAGACAAGTCAGAGCAAAGGAGAAGCCTGTTTCGCACCCGGTGCAAGAGTGCAGGCAAATTTTGCAATGTGATCATCGACAATGGAAGTATAGACAACTTAGTTTCTAAGGAAATGGTTTCTAAGTTGTAGCTGGAGAGAAGGAGACACCCGCACCCATACCGAATTGCGTGGTTGCGAAAGGACCACAGAGCTTGGGTCCGAGAATAGTGTTTGGTCACGTTCCAGATTGGGAGATACTAGGATGAAGTCTTGTGTGATGTATTCCCTATGGATGCATGCCATTTGCTATTGGGCAGGCCATGGCAGTTTGATCGGAGTGCAGTACATGATGGCCGTGCAAATACTTATTCCTTGGTGAAGGATGGAGTGCGGCACAAGTTGAAGCCGTTGCAGATAGAAGACGAGAAGATGTGCAGCAATGCCAGGATTTGTCTGGTAGAAGGCATAAAATTTTGCCAAGAAGCAGGATTTGAACAGGTTGAAAGGATAGAGGAGTGTTCGGAAACATTGCAAAGGACGCAGACCGAACAACTTAGAAGTGAAGGTCACTTCTCTTGTTACCCCGGGAATCTGATGCAGGAGCATCCGATGATAGTGTGGGCAATCTCGCATCCTTCAAAATTTTCTTCAAGTACTTGTATTTTGAATTACATTAATTCATTCTCGGGAGGGGAAGTTGTGCGAAGCAGAAGGGGGAAGTTTGTAAAGTTTGTGCATAAATTGAGTTGGGGTCACGAAATCACGACCTCAAAAGGCTTGGCGGGGCTTGAGCCAGTTTTGTCACAATATTGTGACGTCACGACCGTAGTCCAAAGCAGAGGGAGAGAGCGTAAGACGTCGCGATATCGCGACATCGCGATATCGTGACCGGTTTTAAGATGCAGAGGAGAGGGTCTTCAAACGTCGCGATATCACGACGGTATTACAAAGAAGGGGAGGAGGAGCTCTAGACGTCGTGATATCGCAACGTCGCGATATCGCGACGTCGCGTTATCACAACGGTCTTCGAATGCAAAGCGGAGGAAGGAGCCTTATCGCGATATCGTGGCCGGTGTGAAGCCGCCACGTGGCAGATTCTTAAGGTGGCCCAAAAGCAAACACAAAACAGAAGGCTTAGCAAGACTTCGATAAGAGGAGGCACAGTTAAAGGGCCGACACATGGCACACATTGGTTAGCCATGAAAGTTAATGAATTTAGAAGGCTGGGCAAGACCTGAAGGGGAAAAGCAAGCAGACGGTCGCAAAGGACAGAGTTGACACGTGGATGGCCGCGTGTAACTTAACATTTGAGAAGGGTGAGTGTTTCAAATTTTTACGTCAAAAATGAGGCGTGGCCAGTTCTACATGAAAACAGTTGCGTGTGTTGAAACCAGAGAAGGGCCACGGCCACGTATATTTTATTGTTGGTAGAGTGACAGGTACGGACATTGAACCAGACATAGGCGATGGCCATTATGGAGGAGGCCGTAACGCGGAAGAACAACCTGACCTTGACGGCGGTTGCAGGTCAAGAAGGACCATTAATGAAAGCTTCCTGGTAGATCGGGCAGATGGCATTTATGACAAAATTTTGAAAACCGGGAAGGAGGGAAAATTTGAACTGGGGAAATCTTGTTTGGTGGAGCATTGATTGCTGGGAGGACCGGGGGACCTCGTTAAAGAGATGGAATTTTTGTTTTCAGAGAGGGGACGGCGGACCGAAGAACAGAGGAGTGGTACAGAGGAAGAACAGAGCCGAACTCGGCCATTGTAAGCCTGCGGGCTATTTTATTTTAAATGCATGTAAATATTTGAAATTTGAATGAGAATGCAGAGTTCGTAAGGTCGCTGGTTGTTCCTGGTGCCCCGTCACTAAAGGAGCCAAAGGAATTTTGTCACACATATTTACGTAAATCACAAGCAAGGCAGTAAAACTATCTATGTAAAATAAAATATAGAGTGTAATGCAGCATTCAAAAGCTTCAAGCTTCACCTCTATCATCATGAATAGGGAGCACAATGTAGGTATAAGTGTACAACAATAATTCAGATGCTACATTGAGAGTAGCATAAATAAAGGGTAGCAAGAGAGCTACCACATCTTCATCCCAAGATCCAATATGGCTCATAGATCACCTATAGGAGGAAATACATTGCTTGCTCTCCAAGAAATCAATGCAATATAAGGATAAAGACTTGGAAGGAGTTAAAATATTCTTCTTGGAGGTGTTACATAGGAAACTCCATGCAAAAGGGCTGAGTTCCACTTGGTACATTATTCCCTTACGGATATCATTTCTCTAATTCTCAAGAAATTAATTTTGAGAGCTCTCAAGCAAGAAGGATATGTAACAATGGGTGGAGCAACATTACAAGAAGAGGAGGTAATGTTACCAAGAAAATCATATTACCACTTGTCTGTTAAATATTGCCCATCTGGTAGAGCAATGTTACAAGAAGAGGAGGCAACGTTACTAGGAAACCAAGTGTTATTTCTCTACTAAATACTGCCTATATATGCAATGTAGAGAAACAAAGAGATAGCATTCACATCCAACATCCATAGAGTGTGAAAATCAAGTGCAATCCAGTAAATCGACAGTTTGGAATAATGAGAATATAGGAGCATTAAAGACTTCGTTGAAATTTCTAGCATTTATTCATGTCCAGCATCAATGTAGAAGCTCGACAGTCATAACAAGCGTGGAATAAAGATAACATAGGAGTATTAAATACTCCATTGAAAGGACCATTGTTTACTCTCCAAGCATGAACAAATAAGCCCAACAACCATACCACACTTGTTTACTTAGCCTCATCAAACCAAGCACCGTAGAAAGGGTATGTAGAGGACTCTCATACTTCAGCCAAATCAGCACTATCCAAGTGTGAAGTTAAGAAGGCTAAGGTAAAAAAAATATCTCATTAATATTGCTTTCAAACATTGGAGTTATAAGGTAATATTTTATGTATTAAATTTTAAAATTGAGAAAGCAAATATGTAGGATATAACTTATCTAAAAATTAGAATACTATTTACAAATTAATCTAGGAGATATAAGGCCTTCTACTTAGGTTTAATCCTTTGAATATTTTGTAAATATTATCTTATTTTCTAATTTTCTAAAGTTGGGAGTCATAAGGTCTACTACTACAAATTGATTTATTGTAAATTAGAAAAATTGAAATCAAACTCCAAAGGGCCATTATAAGAGGTTTATCAATATCATATAAAGGTTGGACATTATAATATTTACTTATCTCAAATCCTTTCAAATAGAGATAAAATATCCAACATTAAAAACCTCTTTATATTAAGAAAAAGTGCTTAGTTCAATAGGAGCAATAAGGACAATAGAAGTTGATTTTTTAGCATTTTCATAAATTTACAAAATCAACCAATATTGAACTATATCTCTCAAAAGCACGTAATATCTTATCCAATTCATACTAGGGAGTCATAAGGAATTCCACTAAACTTGGTAATATCATATTCTATTTTTTATCAAGTTACAAATCCATTAGCTATATATATATAAGTTGTCTTCAAAACTTTAAATCATTAATAGTACTCATTCTCATTACTAGGGATACATAAGGAAGCCTACAGGGATAAAGGATCAATATAGGTTTTTATCAAATCAAGCTTATAAACTTATATCAAAATAAAATCTTATCTCATCTCTTCAAAAATGGCATATAATGAATGTGGAATTTGCTACAATAGAAATCAGTCCACAAAACATGAAAATATATGGTACATTGACTCTGGAGAAAGTCATCATATGATAGGAAATATACATTGGTTCAACTATCTTGAAGATACTAATGGCTACAAATTAAGAATTGTAGATAGCCAAACTTATCCTATACATGGATATGGATATGTAACACCTAGCAGATCCTTTCCAAATCTTCTACTGAAAAACGTATTGTATGTTCTTGGATTAACATTCAATCTCATCTCAATAAGCAAGTTGGTAGAAGATAATTATATGATCAAATTTGGATATATGTATGGAATAAATACATGTCGCATCATGAATCAAGGTGAAATAAATGCAACAGGCTATATCCATGGAAATACATACATCTTAGATTCAATGTAAAATTCATAAAGATACTATGGCATTTCAAAATGATACTAACATATTTCCAAAGGAAAAAATTGATGAAAATGAAAAACCAGTTCAACACAGAGCCAAGCATAGAAGAATCAAAATCAAGAATATGAGAGGACAAGTGCACCATGCTCTACCGAGTCATCAATATTTAGAACTAAAAAAATATACGTGCAAGAAAACCGCTGGAAGACAACAATGATGAATCTGAAGAAGCCAAAGATCATTTCGAAGACAAATATCCAATTCAAATCTATCATATGGAAGAAGATCCACATTGAAGACTAAAGTCTTCACCCAAATATTATAATATGGGGGGGTGTTAGAAAATAGAGCATATTACGTTATTTGGATCATGTAGATGTACCTTCCTTGGTACATATTTAGGATATTAAGTTTATTTAGGAGGAAGTTATCTAATTACTTCATGCAATATAATAAATTCACAAGTGTCAATGTGCAAGTTGTAATGTGTAAGATGTCCACTTGTACAACTAGATAGATTTTTGGCCAAGGAAATTATCTTCCTATATAATGGCCATAGGTAGATCATAGAAGAACAAGGTAGATCAGCATCACAGTGTGTGTGGTAGATAGATAGTAGGGTAATGTGTGTAAGCTATAAGCTTAGAGCTCCCTCATGGAGTAGTAGCATATCTTATGGAGTGCCCAATTTCCTCTATTGCTACTATTGTATTATTTTCATCATTTCTATTTATAGCATATTTTAGTCATCTTGTAGATCTTTTTTATTTATTTTTGCATCTTATGAATGATATCTCCTAATTTATATGGCATCAAAAGCTAACAAAAATAAATGAAACTTTGTGGGCTAACTAATGTTGCTTGTAAATAGTGTCTCTCCGGGCATGCCAGAACTATTGGGATCCGAATTGACATCAAGGGAACCTTGAACTATGACTATGAATCTATGACTTTTGGAAGGTGCATGCCTGCTAATCATAGCTCAAACCCCAATATTGGATGGATTAGATATTTATTTCAATAAAACCTCCAAAGTAGGTCGGTATACCTTGTCAATTAATTTAGGTGTTGACTCAATTAAGCTCGAATAAAAGTATAGTTTTAGGGATAGAAATGAGATAAGGGTTAGAGAACGACATAATGAATAATGGTCGGATAGCGCTAACAACATTGACAAATATTAAGAATCCACTGATCAATCATATTTCTAGTATTCCACACTTAAGACTAACAACATTCAAAACTTATTATCTTCATCATTGAAATAAGGAAAGACTTAGAAAACTATTTCAAACATCTAAAATGCTAATAATCCAAATAGTAAAATTAGATCAACACTTAGACTAATAGAAATAGAAGTCTACTATAGTATTTTTTTAGGCATAAAGCATTCCAATTTACTCCAAATTAGCAATCCAATATTAGAAAAATTGATTAATCATAACAACAATAGCAGAAATGCATTCATAGAATAAAGTCACAATTTGACAAAGATAAAAGCTAGAGGTAAAAATCCAAATAATGCTCCTTCTATTGATTTCTTAGCAATTTATAGTAATATATCAGAAAAATACTCAAGAGTCGACCCTTAAACATGAGGTTTTGACCTATTTATATGGATTTTACAATGGTAATAAAAGACTGTAAATATTACAAGGATCTTGCCATATCAACAAAATACTAAGGTAGTGGCCTTCCATAGATCTTCAAGAAAAACCTAGAGTTGTGCTCCATGAACTCTGCACTTTTGAGCTCTACAAGTTGTTCAGATCTCAACTGAATTTAGTATTTGGAATGGTTACAGGTAAATATAGAGCATCCTTTGTTCTTGAGAATATTTTTAATCGTTGATTTGTAATTGAAAATGCAGGTGAGTCTTGATTTCGATGATGTTTGATCTTCCCTAGTTATTTTTACTGCATTTATCAGATTTCGTTGCACTTCTTCTGGAATCCACTATTTTTTTGTTGCTAGGTCATATTTGACTTCTTTGACCATGGACTGAGATTTTTGAAGCAATCTGCATCATTTCATAAAATCCACAACTTAAAATTCCATTGGACCAGGTTTGACTAGATTGATCGCAAAGTGAGCTTCTTGTGGTGATTGATGGTTTTCTATGCAATCCGCTACTTTAGTTTCTGCCAGGTTGGGTTTGACCAATTTGACTGTGGAATTATTATTTTACATTGGCTTTGGGTAGATTTTAACATTTCCTTACATCTTGACATCTAGAATATGCAATTCCAAATTTTTCTTAGCACTGTTTAACTGCACTAACCATAGATTTTGTCTTCCAACATATTTTAACCTTGTTGATTCCTAGCAAATGTTCTCTCCAGCACTTAGTCATCCTTTTGTTAAAATTGATATGCTTGTGATCTTTCGCTATGAAAAATACCATTATGTTGATGTTACTTTTCTAGATTTTGCAACTTTGAATTCTGCTTAGCACTGTTTGATTGCACTGACCATGGATTCTATACTTTAGCAAAGTTTAACATTGCCCTTGTAGAATTTTCCTAACCACTTAGCTGACTTTACAAAAAATGTTAAGTATGTGGCCTTATGGGCCTACAAATACGAGATTTGTAAATGTTAAATGGAAATACAATGATAAATGTAGTTAGCAAAGTGGAATGACGATGTATGATGTGAAATTTTGATGGAGATGCATTGATGAATGAATTGGATGATTTTGTAAAATTTGGAATTGTTTTGAAACTTTTTGGAGCGATTATGGACAATTTCATGACTTTTTGTTGCAAATGAAATTTGACCATCCAAATAAATTCATGTTATTGTAAAATGTGATGAAACGGTGTGATGAATGTAGTTTTGTGAATTATTGGGTCATTTTGAGGTTTTTGTACACAATTTTGGTATTATTGTGATTTTTTATTGCAAACAAAAATGAAGCATCCAACTCGATCCCTATCTTCACAAAACATAATGGAATGATGAAATGGATTTATGGATGAAATATGAGGTGATTATGTGGAGGTAAGCTACATTTTTTATATTTTTTTGTATTTTTGCAATATTTTAGAGCCAAACACCAGCCAACGTTCGTATCAGGAACAAATGCAAGAGAGTGTTTGCCACATGGTAGACATAGGGTAGTGTTTGACTACGTTTTGCAGATGCCTATAGGTGTTTGAGCTTGCAAAAATCAACTATAAGAATTTTTTAGAGGCCAAATTGGATTCATCATTATGTTTGAGAGTTTTAGAAACATCTAGGGAGTCAAGGAGTGAGTGTGAAGGAGTATGAATATTGGAGATGGAAGGCATGGATGCAGTAGTAGGTGTGGAGGTACAGGTGGATGAGGTAAGTACCCTTAGCACTATTGTATGAGGGGTATCTCTCAACCTTGGCTGAGAGATAGGACTCTAATAGGGGGGCTTTCTAGCTCCTGCTAGGGGATATGACTATGACACTGGAAGATGTGTATCATATCTTTCGAGTGTCGATGGAGGGATTGGGTGTCCAAGTTGGACATGATAAGTATTATGAGCTGAGGTGGATTTTCAAAAATGGATGAAGGGATGTAAATATCTGAGGTGGAGGAATAATATATCTGGTCATGTATACGAGGAAGAAGTTGGAGGTATTTTCCACCTTAATCATGTTTCTTTTTGCCAGCATATTGGTGCCTAACAACACCAGGTGTTGGTTTCCATAGAATATTATTAGGATGGTGTACAACATGGTCGATGAGCCTTGGGTATATGCATGGGCACCGGTTCTACTAGCTCAGATGTATATGGAGCTATATGAGGTGAGTAGGTGGGGGCGAAAGGGGTTGGGTTGTAGTTTTTTTATGTAGTGTTGTGGTTGGGAGCACTTCAATGTGGCTCAATCAATGGGGTTTTCTTGTGATGAGTGGGATAGGGATCAGTCCTATATGATGATATGGTGAGTAGCTCAGGAGATGCAGTCAAGTCATCCTGGTCATAGTTTCCAAGAGTGTAGGGATCTATGGGTAGGCTTGATGCCTAATTACGTGTGTTGTAGGCTATGGCTAGAGGCTATGTGGCCTAGCAATGGAGAGCAACTAAAAAGTACTCAACATGCTATATGGGTGATTGGGTGGCATGGGAGTGAGGTAGAGCTTATCTAGTTCTCATGGGTGTTGTGTTATATTGGACTGATGTAGGGAGTTCTAGAGGTTCTAGTGCTCTATAGGTGTCATGTGGATGATTCAAACCTACCATGTGTGGAGGAGTGGTGGGTAGACTATATGGATTATGAGGATATAGATATCCTATATGTGGATGATGTCAGGACCACAAAAAAGTATGATGTATGTTTTGCTTCACATCCACCATGGGTATCAAGTCAAGTAACTAAGTAGGATGGTGGATATGAGGAGGAGGTAGTGGTAGAGGAGGCTCCCCAATATCAAATATGTCATCGGTATAGTAGATGGAGGGAGGTGAGAGATGCAACAGAGCAGTCTTCAAATATTAGAGGTGATGATGGTGGTATGGATGGTATGGAGGAGGTTCCAAAGAGACCTCTATGTTAGAGTGAGGAGGAGTGGGTAAGGCTAAAGGCTAAGTGATACCAGCTTTGATAGATGGTGGTGAAGTGATATACAAAGATAGCTTGACTACAGATAGAGCTAGAGGCAATGGCAACTACAGGCAAAGGAGTAGATACTATAGTGAGGCTCTAGGTAGAACTAGCATAGAGGGGCTCTTGTAAGTGGTATGGTGTACTACACCTTCAATACTAAGAGGTATATATCCATTATTTAGAGTATTTGCTCATACAACACCATATTGGGTTGCCAGATTGACCCTCTTATTTCATAGTAGATCCTATTAGGTATAGTAGCTCTAAGCATAGTGTCTCTAGATCTAGGGTCACAAGGGTCTACCAATGGGGGTTAGCTAGTGCTTAGATGCACTTTTTGTATATGAGCCTTAGTGATCCATTGTATGTAGCCTTCAATCATTTATTGTATATGCGAATATATATATACATGAATTTTATTTGTATGTTATGAATTTATGTGAATGTGTGTGTGAATGCATATGTGTGTGGGATGGATTATAATGTAATGATGATGTGGATGAATGCAAATGAATTAATGCACTAATTATTATTCGTAGTTTATAATTTTTCTTGACCATTGTTAATCATTGTTTTTTAATCATGGACACAAAAATGGTGCTATAGAAAATGTAAGACTCGTGTAATGAAATGATAATGCTATTGATTTTGTTAAGGCTTATGGATGGTTGACATGGAATTATTTTGCAGAGACTCAAATATTCTAGTAATATCTAACAAAATCACTAAGTTCTATCTAATTTATCTAATACCAAATGTGCATGCAGTGAAATGTTCAATTACCAAATCATGAGTATGGTAATGACCCAAGTCAATAGAGAACCAATGTGTGTGCAAGTAAGTTTATCAACCCATATTGAGTAAATTGAGATGAAAACCTGGCATGGAGGAAAGCAAGAAGCTAGCTTGTCCTTATGTGTGGTCATAGGTCTCTTTAAGAAAGACATGTCACCATGCATGAGCGTACTCCTCTGCAAATCAAGAATTTATAGCCTCGATGGAGATTAGCTCCCTCTAAGATTTAAGGATTAAGACTACCTAACCATCTAGATGGAAATGTAGTTCTATACTTACAACTTGAGGATCTGTGGTGTGTGATCTGTAAAAGAGTTAGAGCTTTGGGAAATTGGATTTTCAACTGAAGTATGATGAGAATTTCACTCTATATTTACTACTCATTCTTTTATTTTGGCAATGTGAGTAGTGGTGAAGACCACTATTTTTTCTTCGAGTGTTAATCCAATCATGGTATTATCTCTCTTTGACACAAGATGTTTTTATTATATGTAAAATATGTATGGTTCAATAGTGTTAGAATTAATCTCAAAACTCAATATTTTATTAATGAAAATGTGACTTGGTCATAGATAAAACTTGACATGTATTGGAGTTTGCTTGAAATACTAGGAGTGGTTGAGCGACCTAAAAGATCTAGTGGTAATAAAGTGATAGTGCAAATGGTAAATTATATTATGAAATTACGTAATGAAATGGATGCGAACTTGGTAATGCTCATGATTAAGGCAACAAGATTTATTAAACCAATTATTGTCTAAACTTAACAAATGATCCCTAATATGATGGATGAAATGCACTAGAAATGACCATGAATGTGATTATAAAATGCAATGTGTATGAATGCAATGTTTTTGTGTATTATCCATGTATATATATACATATATGTAAATCACATTAAGCATTTCAAGTGGATGATATTAAGTGGTTCTAGCTCTTCTTCTCCCTATATACTGACAAGTCTATATGTTCCATGACCAAATTTTTGGGTGACAATGTATGGACCTAACCAATTACCCACGAATTTATCATGAATATGTAGCAATGCATTGGTGTTTTGTTGATTTTCTTTGAGGAAAATATATCCTACTTGGAATTCATGTAGATGGACTTTGGTATTGTAAGCACACTTGAGGTGATCTTGATATACTCATAAATGTTCAAAGGCATTAATTCACCTTTCGTCAAGGAGTGTAAGTTGGTCAAGATATGCTTGTCTAGCAATGTCATCATCTATGAATTCTAGCAAATGAAATTTGTAATGATGGGATATCAAGCTCAAGAGGTGTTATTGTAAGTGCGAGACATCATGTAACGTAGAGGATTTTCTCAAGCTATGACATATATTGTGTGAATTAATGTAATATTTGAGTTTCTTGGTGGTAAAAACTGAAAGCACGAGGATACAGGAAAAAAAAAAAAAGCCAAGATGCGATGCAAATGAAACAAAATATAATGCTAAATCCTATGAATTGAAAGTGCATGAAAGGAGAGAAGCATGAGCAAATAAAAACCAAATAGAAAGCCAATATGGAAGACATCCCTTTTATTAATATGCTTCAAAACTTAGTTACAATTCGTCTCCTCCATTTTTAGGGGCTAGGAGTGTTAAAAATGTGTTCTTGTCACAGCAATGGACTCCATTCCTTCTTCTGCGTGCCCACATGTAGGGTGGGCAGACCAAACGTCTCCGCCACTTGCATTGATGAATCTTGACTCCTTGTTTCTCCCATGATGTTGAGACCCTACATTCAAGGAAACAAGAAACAGTCAGTAGCACCTGTAGATAAAATGAAACATGCAATCACCATGCCTTCAATTAGTGCATGCAATATATAAATAAAGCGATAACTAAAATAGATCCAAATGAACTAAAAACTTGACAGGGGTATAAAAAAATCACCGAGAAGGTACTAAAAAAATAACAGTCATAAAATTTGCCACAGATTCGTATTCGCTCCGGTGTGGGACGAATAGACCTGCAACAAAGCGTCAAAAAGCACAGTCCCAAATGCCACATCCGGGAAGCTCCAAATCACCTAAAATTTTGGGGGTTAGCTAATTGGGGGTATTTTGGGAAGACGCAGAAGGTCATATTTTACCAATTTGGCCTCTATCACCAGGAATTTGATGATGCTACCTGCATGTTAGTAAAGGCGGGAAATGATAGAAACATGATAAAAAATGCTCAAAACGATGTGAAATTTAAATGACAACCATCTAAGTAGCATAGAATCAGATGTAAAAATAATAAAAAGGAAATCTACCACAAATTTCTAATCAATCTAGGGCGGGGCGATTAGGATTGCAATAGTGTGGGGGGCGCCCGGGGGCAGGACGACCGTCGTTTGGGGCCCGATTTCAGCACCAATCCACTTGGGATGGGTCCAAAATCTCTTATGGGGTGTTTTCGACAAATTTAGTAGGATGTTGTGGCCAAATGTCACATAATCAGATTGGTGCTGTTTTGGTGTCTATAGATGCCCCTTTTTGGGATGCGCTATGTGTGGCACAGTGCTGAGCAAAAAAATAGATAACCAAAGCACTAATGATTAGGGTTTCTTAGTAACCTAACCAAATTTTGATGCCCCAAGTATGGAAAGGGCATGCATTCTTGAATCCCTGCTTCTGACGAGCGAAGAAACTCAATTCAAGTGTTAACCTTTTTTTGTGAGGTGTTACTTGAGCTTGCACATTGATCAGTCATGAATAGGCAAAGGGCGCAACCTTTTGTCTGTGGAAACCTTGAGTTCATGATTCACGAATGCCAAGTGTTTTATCAACTTGTGATTATTGCTTGTTTGCTGCCCCAAGCAGGGGCGTTATTGTCTTTGTCAATGATTCTTTGAATGCATGTCATTTCCATGATTGGATGTGTATTTGTTGATTGGTGACTAAGTGTGACTACCCCCTCAAGCGACGAATCGATGAGGGAATGACCTACATGAGAAAAGCGATGAGTCATTTGACCCAAGATGACTTGTGTAAGGGTGCCTTCAGATGTTTATCTATGAATGTGTGTGCAGTTTTTCGACATTTAGACCTGTTTTTGGTGGGTGTTAACCCTTTTTGTGACGCTTTTTGGAGCTGAAATTGGCACAAATCCGTATTCCTGTGGAGCGGTCCGACTATGGTAGCCTTATTATGGAATAGGATAGTGACAATTTGTGATGCCAACATTGGTTTTTTATGCCAGTGAATGGCGGGCACAAAGGCGCCTTTGTTTGGTAATGTTATTGCTATTTTTTGGTGGATTTTGACTCTTTTGGGACTCCGCTTGGGGATGAAATTATTGGCAATCTGTCCTCTCGTGGAGCGGTCCGGCTATGGTAGCCTTATTAGGGAGTAGTATGGTGAGGATTTGTGACCCCGACATTGGTTTTGCATGCCCGGAATGTCAGGTGCAAAAGCACTCTTATTGGACATTTTTATTGCTTGTTTTTGTGCATTTTTTGCTATTTTTGAAATTTTTGCTAGGTCAGAGGACCGGTTATTGTAGTCTACAGGAATTTTTGATGATATATATACAAATGACTTTATTTTGTTTATAAATGTGTCATGATTTGATGTTATGCACAATGATTGTTGAATGTGTATGTATGCATGTTAATTTATGTTGATGGATGCATATGCTATGATGAATGCAAATGTTTCTAATTTTTATGATATGCAAATAGAATGGATGAATTGAATTTGTGATTTTTGGTAGTGGCACCATAGATTGTTTAGAACTTATGGCTTTTTGTCCTAAGCGATTTCTGTGGTAAATGACTTTTTATGTATACATGCTATTTTTGTATTTTCTAATGGCAATTCGAGGATGAAAGATTGCACAGTTGGTTTAGAATGTAGTTAAGGTTTTCTGAGACTCAGATGTTTTAACTAACGAGCCAATACTGTATTTTTATCTTACAATACTTTTGAACAAGGTATGAATTGGACTTGTCTTTGACCAAGTTATTTCACATCCCTGTGTGTGCAATTGAGTTCGTTTATGTGGTATTTGTCAGGATACCACCAGTGCTAGATAGGCTGTCAACCAAACCTATACTGAGGATCACCTAATTAGCTCCACTAAATCCTTGGTTGTCTTTAGTCAGATTAATCTACGGTGCTATCTAGGATACCATAAGCTAGCTCATCCATATGCAAACATTGATCTGTACACAAGTTAATGTGACAGATATATCATTATGCAGGAGGTTTACCGCCAGTGATCGATAGGCTATCCACCAAACCGGTACTAAAGTTTACTTCATGACCTTTTGAATACTGAGAGTTCTAGGGATTCAATTTCGACTCCCTTATTTTCTTCAATTGTATTGGGATACTTGCTCTTTTGTAGTGATAAAAATCACTGTTTATTTTTTTTTTCTCTTTTGAGCAAGGGATTTGAATATTGAGTGATGAGAATCACTATTGTATATGTCTTTTGATATATGCACTTTGGTGGTGATGTCAAATTTTTGGAGTTTTGACTTTTTGAAATTTTTTTATGTTTTGCAACTTTTTGAGAGCTTGGGATTCTTGGGGAATTGGGTAGGGAAGATGCTTGTCCTTTTTCCAACTCTCAGCATTCTTGGGGTCATTCGTACAAGGGGATGAGCAAGATAACCGTTTCACTTATGGTGGCCTGGATTACTTTACAGATTTCATCTTTCGTTCACACAACTTGGGAATTATTTTATGTGTTTTAATTTGTGTTGGGATGCTACGTAACAAGGTGTGATCCAAGTAAAACTCTACCTTTGTAAAATCTATCTGACTTTTGATACATTAGAAGACAACCGACTATGATATGGTGAAAGCGATGTGCATGGCGTTTATTTTTGATGGACTGTTTACAGAATGGAGAAATGTGGAGAATGATGAATTTTCCAAGTAATTACAGTATATGGTGCCTTTGACCTGTATGACCATGAATATGGAATGTATGGATGTGATGCTTAATGCAGCTATTATTTTTGTGTTTTGATGGATTTATTATTGTGAGTATGAAGATGAGATGCAAAAAGAGTTCTTTATTGTTCTGATGATTTTGAGAATGCATGGAAATGAGATGCAAATTTTTGTTATTTTTGATGATTTTATTATTTTTGAATTTTCTTATTTTTGACCAAGCAATTGTGCTAACCCTTGGAGCTTTTGGTTTGACCAAAGGGATGATGGGCACCTTTGGGGTGTTTTGGGGTTTGACCAAGTGATTGTGGGAATCCTTGGAGCTTTTTGGTTTGACCAAAGGGATAATGGGCACCTTTGGGGCGTTTTGGGGGTTGACCAAGCGACTATGAGAATCCTTGGAGCTTTTGGTTTGACCAAGTGATTATGAGAATCCTTGGAGCTTTTTGGTTTGACCAAGGGGATAATGGGCACCTTTGGGGTGTTTTAGTGTTTGACCAAGCGACTATGAGAATCCTTGGAGCTTTTTGGTTTTGGCTATGGCTCTTTTAAATATGGAATGGCCTCAAATGACTGATGTTCAAGGGTTTTAGTTCCTTTATTCTGTCAAGAGAGGCTAGCCGATATGTTCCAGGTCCTATTTTACTGTCGATGACATAAGGACCTAACCAGTTTACCATGAACTTGTCCCTCAAATGGGGTGGCAACTTAGAATTTTTTTGGTTCTCTTTTAAGACCAAGTCACCAACCTGAAAGTCCCTCAGGTGAAACTTCATGTTGTATGCCTTCTTAAGTCACTCTTGATAGATACATAAATGCTCGAGAGCATTAACGTGTTGTTCATTGAGCAACGTAATATGGTCTAACCGGGCCTATCATGCACTGTCATCATCGATGAACTCTTGCATTGATATGTGCAGGGAAGAAATTTCCAACTCGAGAGGCATGACAACCTCGGAGCCATACACAAGTGAAAATGGAGTTGCCCTAGTGGGCGTCCGAATGCTAGTGCGATAAGCCCTCAAAACAAGTGGGATCTGAATGTGCCAATCCTTTTGGGAAATCATCCTTAGAACTCACTTTGTTTAGATCTCAAAAATTAGTGCATATGCGAATCCTCCCATCAAGCTTTTTGATAGGCACCATGTTGGACAACCATGGTGGGTAATCCACGTAGATGAAAAACTATGCATCCAACAGCTTTTGTAATTCGTCTTTGACCATTAAGGCCACTGTTGGGTGCATATTGCATAGTTTTTTCTTAACTGGCTTAACTGTCGGATCAAGCATTAGATTATGCATGACTAGCTGCGAATCTAGCCCCAGAATGTCTTTGTAAGACCATGCAAAAACCTCCTTCTTCTCTTTGAAAAAGGTAATGTAGTCGGCTTGCTCTTTGGGGGATAGGCTGACCCCCAACTTGATAATTTGTGGATTCATTGGATTCGAGTCGATGTCTATGTCAGTCGTCTCCTTGATCGACATGTGGGATCCGTCCTCCAACTGGTGTGGAGTTGGGATCAAGTGGATATCATTTGCTGAGTTTAAATCATCGTTAGGAACCTCGGGTCCCTCTTTAGCATGGAAGATATCCTGAGTTGGCCCTAGGGTGAAATGAAGCATCTCATCGAAAGGCCAGTACTCTTATGGGGATGGTGGTGAATTGACATAATCCCAATCTATGGCATCTATGTCTAGATACAATGACTGTGTTGGATCGACTGGATTGTGGATGGGGGCGGTTAAGTCAATGGACATCATGTTGATGAAATTATTTTGGTCTCCATTATCGTGAGTGTGATGACTCAAACATTTTGGATAATATTTGTGCTTCGGATCTAGCTCTAGAAATATTGGCATGAATGGATCGGCCCTATGTGTGGATAGGAGGATAGGGTCTGCCCTCGACACTGATATCTCTATAGGGTCTCTGGGTGGTAGGTGCTCTTTGTATGCCCAAAGTGGTGGGTTCAACACTTGGTCCCACTGCACTTGGTTTATGTGTCACTCATGCCCTGGAACTATGTTTAGTTGCTCAAACATGTCATTAATAAATAGGGGGTATTGTTGCTACATCTGCCACATGTGATTGAGATACGCCATCTCAGTTTCATCTTCATAATCATTGTTGAAGATCCAAATGCCCTCATTGGTCCTAAAAACTATTTGCAATAATAGGGGCTCATCTTGTTCAAGCAAATTGATCTGGTCCCATTGGGGTTGTTCCACTCTCTGTAGGGGGACCTGATTTTCTTGATGTGGCACTTGTTCGATTGGAGCATCCAAAGGGAACATTGCCAAGAGGCTTTCTTGGTAATCATCCATGGGGGTCACTTGTGAGTGATTGCTATCCGATTCGAAGGGGTCCCATGGTGCTACCTCATATTCTGACTCGTCTTCAGAATATCCTTCCTGACCTTGTCTATACCTCTCTTGTAGGTGAGTTCTCGAACTTTCTCATTTCTCGAGTGAAGGGAAAGGGTTGTTGAGGTCA